>QVAJ01000061.1:2384224-2437718 GCA_003546035.1 Mixornis gularis | reverse complement strand
CTTAGCTAAGATTAAAAGCTCAAACCATTGTTTCACGTCCTTACTGTATTATTGTGTCTTGTCTACTTTCAGGCTTTACAGCTGCAGCTGGCTCTGAGTCCTCTGCTCTTTCTGTTTCTGAAGCCTACTTTCACAGCTTCTAAAAATCTTCCCACCTTTACTATTTCCCACACTTCACCACTGATCTCCAGACAGCTCACCCAGAATTCGTGGGGTAAATGTCACTCTTTTCCTCAGTCCCAGTCTCTGTTAATTAATGCAGTCTCTGTTTGTTGGGTGTGTGCTGTAGCCTCAGCAGGTCGTCACTGCTGCCAAACAAGGCCCTGGCTGCCTGATGGAGTGTGCACCAGGGCTCCTGGCAGCTCTCCCTGGCCACTCAGGGACACACTAAATCTCTGTGCAAGTTCTATTCAGGGTGTCCATGGAACAGGATCCCACTGGAACCACCAGAGTTCCAGAGGGATGTGACACATCACAAAGAGATGTGCCCTGRGGCTGCCAGTCGGGGACTGCTGCACCTCACTTACCCAATGGACATCATGAGAGCTTCTGAAGAAGAACTGGAACTGTCATTTTTTCGAGATAATTCCATTTTTGCTCACTTTTCTTTCTTACTCTATGGAGAAAACGCATTCCACTGAGAAGCTCTGAGAGATGCCTCAAAAATATGTATTCCATCAGTCATATTCCTTAGGCTAAGCTTAAGTCAAGGGTGACTTGACCACCAGAGAAAGAGATCAGTAGGACTGGCTTCTACTAAAATTAGGGGCTTAGCCTGGCCAGGCACATCACAATGGATAACACAGACTGGATGAAGACAACACATTAACATGAGAGAGTTTTAAAGTTAATCTGACATGAAGAAGGTGTTTAAATTCTTGTTTCTTCTCTAGACAGTTTAAGGTTATACCTTTATATCTATCTGTGCCTATATATACACCTATGCCTATCCATCTATTTTCACATTCAACTTTAATTTTTCTTATTGGTTTAAAGTATTTCACTGGGATACCAGTTACAGCAGCAAAAGGGAAATTACCAAATGTCTCAAACCTCTTAGGCAGCCACATATAAATGCTCACTGTAACACATATACAGATATTTACATTCCAGGCTCTACAACAGTCACTTTRTGGTTTTAAGTGCATATTTCCCACAGACAAAGAAATCCGAGGTCGTCAGTTATTACATTCATGTTACCTGAACATCTTGCATTTTAGTAAAGTTTCCATGCACAAGCAATATYAACATCTGTTTCAAGGATCTCTGCTGGAATTGTAGCTTCACACAGCCAAATTGCCTCTGCTTCCACCAGGGAAATGGCTATTTATTTTATGCAGCCATCTGGGCTCTAAATACTATGTTTTGTCATTTGTGGTCTTGTTTTCCATGGTTTCTTATATGAAATTTGATTTCTTCATTACTTATTTCTTCTGTAAATGACATTTTTTTTAGTAGTCAAACTTGTGAATGAATGTTTCATTAGAGACTTACAACATCAGTGTCAATTCATAAATATTTTGGATTGAGAGCCAAACCCTAATTGCAGCAGCTTTGATGGTCTACTTTTTTTTTTCTTTTCCCCAGTGGAATGATATGTAAATATAATCTTTACAAGCCCATMTCCCAGTTAGATGAAGGACATATGTTGTTGCAGAATTTAATACTTCAGGATGATGCTGGTCAAGTTGTTGGAGCACAGACCCTTGTGGTCTCAGGTTGGATGAATGTTTGATGCCTGCCAGCACGAGACCTGGCTCAGGCATGGGCCATTCCCATTAACTGGGAAGCAGGAGCAAATTTTCCTTAAAATAATCACGTGGAGAAACAAACTGGGAGACTCAGCAGCTGACTGCATGTGGAACTTCAAGCCAGGACTAGATAACACCTTCCCTGCCCTGTAATGACAAGTAACCCCAAATTTCATTAGAGATTACAGGGGCTTACTAAAGCAGTCTGACTGCATGATGTACTGAGAATAATTATGATCTACCCATCTTGGTCATAGCAGTCATTAAGTTGCTATATCTGTAACAGGCTTAATAACAAGGTGAAGAGTGAATGGGAGAGGAAAAGTCATTTCCTTGTCTCATTGGTCATTGTTTCCTGCATGCCTAGGATGCCTGTGTGGGGACAACTGAAAAGGGAGGGAGAATTCCAGCACAGAAGACAATATTTAAAAAGGGGAAAGTGAGGTCTGTCCTTGCACTGCACTAATGCAATGGTCTCCTGAGTGGGGTGCATGCCCTCAGGACAAGCTACTGGAAGGAAAAAGATGGTTTYCACACCATTAAAATGAAAATAAACCCCTAGTGTTTATTCCGTTCTTATCTCATCCTTTTTTAATTTTGTCTGTGTGTTTTATATAATACATTTATTATTTTAATTCTCTGTGTGTGTTTTATGAGGTATATAGTACATTTATAATTTATAGGCTATAGCAGTGTGGGTAAATGCTCAAAAGTATTTTCCTAATAGGGGCACATGATCAAAATTTTGGAAACCCAAAGGATTGGTCTTGCAGGTAGCAGCAGATCAGCTCTAAATCTAGAAGTAGTTCTGAAACAGCAAAACAGGGGAGCTGCTCCCAGTCCTCGAGCGAGGACCTGAACATCCTGCTCTGAACATCAGCCCATGAGGAGATCACAGTAAAGTGAAAAATCCTCTGGATGGTAAAGATACAATCACAAAACAAGGAAAATTCACTTGTTAATGCCTCTTGCTGCTGCTCCAAATAACTCCATAAATGTGAGGTTCATGCTGTAAGAACTCTCACCCTTCTGCAGATGAGACTTTAAATGTACCACAGTATTTTCTGCAGACTTTCCTAACTCAAAGCATGTCRTTCAGTATGGGGCTGTGTGCTTCTTATTAACAGCATCAAGCAAATAGAAAAGTGATTGTTCTAGAGAAAAAAAAAAGTTTGTTGAAGTATAAGAATATGAAAATTGTTGCAGCGGGTAACAATAATATCTCAGGGTTTGTCCTGACATTTTTAACACTATATATATTACTTAACTGATAGATCATAACAGCTAATTTAGAGCTATTAGGGCTACTGCATAAATATGTGGTCAAGAGCACTTTAATGTACACCACTGTTACTCCAGACCATAACAGCTGCTTTGGAGCTGTCAGCCTACTTGGTCTCAATCTATTTTAATCTGTGGGGAAAAAAAAATCCTAATTACTTTGTAGTTGCTAATGCACAATTTAAGCTGATTGTTTGGTGCCATAGCTGAGCATTGTTTGAGCAGGGGAGGTGGAAT
This sequence comes from Mixornis gularis, assembly GCA_003546035.1. Classification (NCBI taxonomy): domain Eukaryota; kingdom Metazoa; phylum Chordata; class Aves; order Passeriformes; family Timaliidae; genus Mixornis; species Mixornis gularis. The sequence goes on along the minus strand of QVAJ01000061.1, from coordinate 2,434,449 downwards.
ACCATAAAGAAGAGGTATTGCTACCATCAGACAAATCACAGGGGACTCAAACTCAGAGTTAATAACAGAGATGCCTGCCACGTGTTTACAGAGGACAAACAACGAGAAGAGAGAGGGTGTGAGACAGATCATTTCTTTGTTTAACTCTGTACTCTGCTACTTTAAAAACCTAAGAGGAACCATTAAAGCTGTGTTTATCGTTAAAAAGCAATATCTGCTTGCTACCCCACTTCCCWGCCCAGCTCCCTGCTGCCAGGCAGCTGGGAAAGCTCTGCTGGGAAAGGGGGTTCATGACTCTGTTTTACACCACAACAACACACACTCTGAGCTTCAGAAGGCTGAAAAATTATTCCTTTATTTTTGGGCTGTGTCTCTTTTGTATACTGTTTTATACAGACCAATTTGATTGGTGACACAAAGATAAACTTTTTTATTTGCATTGGTCAGAGCAGAGGGACATCAAGAAGTCCCTCCTAGGGAAAGGAATGAATAACACAGTTRCAGTTACAAAAACATTCTTTATTGTTTACAGAAAGTTTTCTGGGAAAAGAATTTCAGAAAACCAAAACACCTCAGACATGGAACCAGAGCTATGGGTTCATGCAGCTCAGCTCCTCCAGTGCAGCAGCACAGAGAGAGTTTCCAGCAGAGCAATTCCATGGAAAGAGCAGTGCCACCTTCCCCTGACTTGTGGCCACTTGGCACATTGCATCCCTGCTCTGCCCACARAGGGCTGAGAAGGTCAGGGAGGCACCCAGCCTTAGAGATAAGAAATGCAGGGGTTCAGCTGCTTTTAAGCACGTGCAAAAGCCAATATAAATGCTCAGAAAAGCCAGCTGTCTGTCTCTCCCAGCCTCTGCTCAGAATGTGATTCTCTATAATCATGTCACTCAAAGAGACTTTTGCTAAGTACTGAGGGAAAAGTGGCATCCTTTGGTGAGGGGAGGAAAATGCCTGTTGCTGCAAGCTATCCATCATCTTCAAAAAGTCCAAGATGTGCTAAAGCTCCCTAAATTTTTATTCCCAACARAGCAGGATAAGTTCAGTGTTTTCTTGGCAGGAAGTCTTCCCATGTCAAAATCTACTTCCCAATACAGTTTTGGAGGCATTCACCTGCCTGGTAGGTTAGATAATAAATAAATGCCCATCRTGTCTTTATCTGAAAGAAGATTTTCTTCTTGCTGCTTTTTTTCCTTTTATTTTTTTTTATCTTTGCACATTTGGGGAAAGCTATCCTCACACCCCCCCGCTACTCCCTCCTCCACCCCCAGCCAGGAAATAGTCATTTTGAGGCAAGACCTTAAAATTGATGATTTTGAAAGTTTTCCCTATTGCCATGCTGTTCTGCTCCTGCATTCCTGTGGTGCCAACAGATGAAGTTGTAAGCCTGTTCGCCTCCCTGCATCTAATCCTGATACTACTCAGCAGCAGGGAAGGTGGGCAAATGTTCACTAGCAGTTGTTGGCAAAGAAACACAGCAGGATTTAAACTGGATGATGCCACTGCATGTGTAAAACAACCATTTGAGCAAATGCTGCTATAGCAGCATCTTTAACCAGTGAAACAGAATTTGCTGTTAACCTGTTGTTTTCTAGCTGGCTGTGCTGATGAGTTATGATTAATTGCAGTTATGTTAACAAAAAAACCCCTCTCCAAACCAAAATGAACGACCAATTAAGCTTATAGAGGAAAAAAAATAAGATAAATGCTTGTAGCAGTTGCTGTGACAGACTTTTAGTGTGATCATATATAATTAAAATCTCAAAAGGAAAATGTGAATAACATTCCGTTGCATTCTGGTGAAGGGTTCCATGTTATTTTTCACAAGGTCATTTTTCCCATGAACTTCCTTCTCTTCCTTTCCAGTTTGCACAGCCTGGTCTTTAGCTGATGTGCCCCAAGCCCAGATTTTTCATGGTTTAATCATACTCATACTATGGCRTTGTAGGACTGTTCTGGATGAGGATCACCATAACTTTAATATGCCATGTTCATCCACCTACTGTGACATCAAAACAATGGGTAAAGAGCAGCCCAGTTCCTGCTTTTCCCCAGGCTCTCAAGGTTCCTTTCTTCTGATAGTTGTTCATGGAGACCATAAGAGCTGCTCCTTCCTTCAAACTGAGCTCTGTTGATGGGTCACCAGATGAAGGATGAAGCAGGTACAGCAGAGGTTCAGGGAAATTTCTTCCTTCTCCTTTATTCAAAATCTGACTCCATTTATATACATTTGTACAAAGGTCAGGAGGTTGGCTACACAGGTCGCCACCTCTCCAACCTGGATGATGAACATCATCATCAACCACATTTCTCCTCCCARAGGAGAAATATGTAAACATTCTAAAAATACACATTGTTTACATGAAGTTGTACGAGAATCTGCAGTACGAAGTTACAAGCACTCAAAAGCAAGGAAACCTAGGGTGACACTCTGTTTTTATTTAAAGTTATCACTTTGGTGTCTGGGAAATAGAAGTTGAAATATCAGCTGWCAATGCAGTCAGTGTTAGGAACAGGAATGAACTTTTTCCCTGTCCTTCCTTGAAGATGATGGGAAAAGGCTCCTCACACAGCCAACCACAATGACCTACCGCAGTCCATAAGGCCACGTTGAGTTGAAGAAATTGCTTTTTGGCAATGCTGCTGCCTACCTGGGGCATTTAACTGAAGCATGGCTTTCCCACTAGGCAATGTAGCCTTTTATACCTGTGCATTATCTCCCTGCATCTCCCAACTGTGCTCTAAGTCCTAAGCACAAGCTCTGTCCTTTCTGTTGGCTCAGTTTTTCCATCCCATGTTTGCCACACACATCTTGTGTGTCGTTGCTGGATCAATTGCCTTGAATATGAAAACGTTTAAAGCTTGGAGAGTCAGTGAAACACTGAGGGGCCTGGGCAAGGGTGCACTGCTACTGGCAGGCCCAGCACCTGCATCAGAAGATTCCTTTTCTAGAGGAAAGTTGTTTTAATCTTTTCATTTTGACTCAGCTGATGATCCACACTAGATGGAATATTGAACAGCTGTAGCCTAACAGACTGAAAAATCACCCCCTTGAAAAGCAGGGAGGTGGATACAGCGGGACCAGAGCACCTGTAGGCACACTCCCCTTGTACAGGGATCTCCCTGTGGAATTGCCATCCTCCTTCCCACACTGCCTGAGCATCAGCTGGCACAGCCAGCGTGGGCCTGACATTTCTGGGCCTGGGAGATTTTAGCCTGCTGGCAGCTGCTAACTTCTTCCCAAGGAAAAAATTCTCAAGAAAGCTTCTTCTCAAAACAATCTTGGCAAGCAACTCTCCTTTCTCAGAACAATCTTTCTCCAGGTGGAGTTTTGCTGTTTCTCTGGTTTAACCAGTGGGATTAGAGAGGTGTCGTCCCTATTCACCAACCATGTTCAGTCTGTATGGGAACACCTTAGAAAAGGTAGTAAGAATTAGACAATAAATCCTTTTTTCTATGCTCTTTGCCTTCTGAAATATTTGGAGTCTTTCTTTCGTGTCCTACAGCGACAAGCCAGAGCTTCAGAGGCACCAGGACAGAGGTGGAGGTTGATGCTGCAGAGAAACAGATGCTGCAGAGTGAAGGGAAGCTCTGCTGCACTTACCTGGACACAGAACAAAACACACACGTGCTCAGAGGTGGGATGGGAGATGCACAGAGGATGGTGAATTCTGTGAGGAAGCAGTGCAGAAAGAAATATGGCTTTTGTGAAGGGGCTTGGAAGCACTACAGTGAAACTTAGAAGATTAAAGCAGTACAGCTATGGACAGTTTTCCCCTTTCCTCTGGCAGAAACCATTTTTTTTCTCAGTGTTTTGTTAGAACAAAAAAAGTTTTGGAGCACAAACACCAGAAGGAAAATTGAATTGGACAGAATCAGTTGCTCCACTGGGACCTTACAGGAGAACACAAAACACCTTTTCCAAGAGGACCTTTACACTTCATTTCAGGTGTGAATCCAAGCCTAGGTCAGCAAGATCACAGCACTCRTAGTATTAAAAATAGATCCCTTACATGGAAATTAGCTGGGAAAATATTTGTTGAGTAATGAAGTAGATCTCTCATATCTGTACCACAYGGATCTCAGCTGAGTAAAACAGGCCTCAGAACTGAAATTCAAGCCTTTGACAATACAAGTTGCCCAGCCACAGAGATTTTGCTTCAATACAATTCTGTATTTGGCCTCGGATTTTTGAGCTTTACAGTTCAAACCCTTTCTCTCATTCCATTGTATTTGTTTTCTACATTCAATTCTCATGACTTTGAAAGCTTTTTAAAGGTCAGAAGAGAGAAACACCAGATATTGCCACAAYCACCCACAACAAAATGCAGCCATTTCACATGGCTTTAAAGCTTTAAAAAAAAAAAAAACAACAACCCATGGTGACTTCTCATTTCARGGAGTGTGGCTAAAGGGGGAACAGAAAGTGAAGCAAATCCTTTGCCTTTGGACGTGGTGCAGGCTGTGGGTGATGTGATGGCAGAGCTGTCCTGCTGTCCCTGTCACAGCTCCCACCTCTGGGGCAGCAGCATCCACTCCAGCTTATCCAGCATCAGGCCAAGGTGTTTAGCCTTGTATTTATTTAATCTTTGTGGAGATAAAGAAGGATGTTCCACCGAGAGCCCTTTTGTTTCACCCTCCATCAGTTCAATAGGAGGGAGAGCAGAGCTAAAGCCACAAGCAATGGTTTGTGTATCTTGTAAGTCTYCTAAAGCCTTGTCATCATAGGCTGTATTATGTTGTCTTTTTTACTGAGTGACCATTGCTCTATTGTACACCATCTGCCTTTTTGTGACTTGATGAACCACATTGTAAAAGGCAGAAATCAATAAAGTTCTCCAGAACCAAAACCCTCGGCAGGAAAAAAAAAAAATGTTTTCCTGCAGCACCATCTTGTGGTTCTYGATTTTAGTACTGAAGGTGTCCCTCCCTCTCCCTGGGCCGGGAAGGTTTTTCTGCAGACTTGGGAACCACACCCAGCTTTCAGCAGCTTCTTTTTTAGCCACAGAGGTACTGTGAGGAGCCTGGCAAAAATGATTGTTTCCTCATGTAGCTGACCTGGACCTTCGCCGAGTTCTTGGAAGGGACAGAAGCGACAAAGGAGAATTGAATTTAGCTCAGTAACATGCAGCTTGATATACATGATACAATCAGCAGCCCAGGCACTGAGGAAAAGACAGGTTTCAGTTAGATGTGAGGTAACCCCGTGTTGAAATTGTTGTGCAATATGCTTAGCTCCAGGAGCACAAAAACAAGAAAAAAAAATTGTGCAAGGGCTCTGAATATTCAGTGTAAGCAGGAGACCAGCCAGCTGATCAAAGCATCCACCTTTTTGTGCCATTGTCAGTGCAGTTTGCATCACACACAGGCCTGTGAATAAATATCTGTGCTTTGACCCTAAGGTGTCAATCTTCACCTTCAATAGCAATGAAATAGCTGTTATGACATCCTAGGCACAGAGAGCAGTTATTCAAGTAACACCCAGGGCTTGAAAGCTCTTAATTCAATGCATTGTCAAGCTAATTGAGAAATTAAAAGGTAAAATCAGAACTTCTGTCTTCTCCAGCTGMAAAGCAAAACTTCCCCAGGTTTTTAGAACCCCTTTACAGCAAAGCTGCTGCATGGCAAAGGATAGGCCTCATGTTTGTGCACTGAGCTCTGGACTGCTCTCCCCCTAAGGGGAACACACAACTCTGGCTGTGGCTTTTTCATCTCTCCTCCTCCTCTAACAGAACATTTTGCTCCTCTTGTCCTGGTGCTGCCAGTTACTGCAGATGGTTCACCCTTAAATACAGTGGTTTTATCAGAGTGTGTCCCTTTGTCAGGATGTTCTGTGACATTGAAACCAGTGATGCTGCCAATGATGTGGAAACTGGAGGAATTTATTGCCCTTCAAACCAAAATCATGAAGCAGCACAYGAAAGCCCAACTTYYTCTGGAGCACAACTCTCTGTCCATRATCACCAGCCACGAGGATTTCTCTGGTTTGTCACGTGCACAGCTCAGCTGTGACAGTGCCTTGGAATTCATGCAGCAGGAAACTGSTTTTTCCTTTGTCAAAATCTCTATATACACACTTCACCTTCCATAAAAATAACACCAAAAAAGAGCAAATACACATCAGATTTAGAAAGCAAACAGTGCCCTGTTCGGTTCCCATCGTTCTGTTGCTCCACATCAAAACCAGTGTAATACTTTTGCTTGCAAAATTTTAACCAAATCATCTGTAACACGATGCTTCTGGCAATGCTTGCAGMGTCAGGCTTGAAACTCCTGCACAGAGTTACATCTGATCATCAGCAAGCACTCCAACACCTTCATGAGATCACCCATATGCATATTCCACCCACGTTACACTTGGATTTTAAGTGATCCCCTTTTTAGGACTTAGGAAACTAAGAAAAAATGTTTTAAATGGGGAATTCTGAAAGGACAGAGTTTCTAAGAATCACTCGTAATATTTACACTCCAGCTTAGGACCAAAGCTCCATTCCTGCCAGTTGTAGYTCTTGGAAATTCTGCTCCATGGACTTCCCAGCCCCAGAGAAATATGACCAGTGATGGTGTTATTATGGGCAATACTGACTTCCACTGACATTCTTTTGGGTGCTCACTCTGCACTCAGCTGTCGAAAAGTGTTACACATCTGTTCCTTTTATTTTTGTTACACTACAGAGAAATGGAAAGGAATTGCATTTTGGAATCACCTACTTTGGGAGACAGGTCAATAAAAGATCAACAAAAGTGTGGTGCAGTGATACCCAGCGGAGAGAACAACCCCAGAGACAACACTCTCACAGTTTCCTTAAGTACTTTGTATTTTGGCCAAGCGTATCTTTAAAGCAATTTCCCAACAACAGATTTCCCAAATCCTCTGCAGCCTGGTAAAGAATTAGCTGTTCTCCTCACTGCTGTGTTGTGGGGTCATCCACTATGGAACCAGAGCAAACTTCCCCTCAATCCCAGTTTAATGAGTGACAACACTCCTTTCTTCTTTTTCTAAGGCTGACCCTTAAGTTGAGATGGACACACAACTGATATCTTTATATCCCTCYAYAGAGATGCTGCTGTGTGAAAAATACACTGACTTTACTATTCAGGGKTTGCCATGAGCAGTTTGCCTTTCAGTGGTAACAGGTTTTTTTGCACAGGAGATATGGAATGAATGCAAGAAACTAGAATGAAAAAACTTTTATTGCAAAATCAATAGTATTATCGAGGGTTAACAACTTTGTATTACTTCAATGCTAAAATAAAATGTGTCATTTCCTAGGAGATAGTCAAAACAATCCTGGTGTCTTCTGCTTGATCTTCAGGATCAGGTGGAGTGTCTTCTGCTTGATCTTCAGGATCAGGTGGATGTTCCTATACACCAAAGGGAGAAAAAAATCCCAAACATGAATATAACTTGATTTAGGGACACCTTTACATTTCTGCCCAGTCAGTACTCTGCCTGAAATATTTCTTTATTGCCTAATGACCTCCCTGACACTTTTTTATTTCATTGTGACCTTTAGTAGGCTACAGATTGGCATGGTCACATGAAGTAAATAGCATTTCACTCTCAAATTAGATTTATTTGAGTAGTCAATTGCTCTTCAGCATTGAGGAGGAATGCCAGGAATGCCAAAGTGTGGAGCTGTGGGAATGCCTCAGCTACAAACCACCCCATCCATGCAGAAAGACAGCAAGACAGGCAGACAGACTTTTCAGTGCCTGTAAATGGATCTGCCTCTGCTGAAAGCAGCAAACCCATCGAGTTTCCACTTTCTCATGCTGCAATTTGACCATGAGATAAGGAACACTCAAGTGGCAGAGGGCTTTAACCTCAGGCTGTCCATGGCTCTGCTGTCAGCTGGCAGCCCAGGACAGCAACTGAATTCTTGCAAACTCTTCACCTCTCCCACAACAGAAACTGAAGATGATTCCTTGTRGGCCTGATATTTCTAAATCTRAAAAWTTTTAGCCTGCTAGCAGCTGCTAARTTTTTCCCAAGAAAAAMATTCTCAAGAAAGTTTCTTCTCAAAACAATCTTGGCAAACARCTCTCCTTTCTCARAACARTCTTTCTCCAGGTGGAGTTTTGCTGTTTCTCTGGTTTAACCCATGGGATYAGAGAGGTGTCRTCCCTATTCACCAACCATGTTCAGTCTGTATGGGAACACCTTATAAAAGGTAGTAAGAATTAGAAAATAAAGCCTTTTTTTAATGCTCTTTGCCTTCTGAAATATTTGGAGTCTTTCTTTCGTGTCCTACAGTGACAATCCCTGACAAGCAGAGCCTTTGGACAATGTGCACTGCCCTGGCAGCCAGCAGGTGTTTGCTAGTGGATATCTTCAGTATTCTACACAGACTCAACAGAACAACCCTAAACTTAGAACAAAAACATACCCCAAAGATATTTTACCTTCTTTTTTTCGTCCTTTTGGTTCYTCTCTCTTAAGTCAGTCCAGTAAGTGGCGATGGATCTCCTCATCACGAGTCAGTTCATCACGTGTTATTTTTTCCCGTGCAACTTTCTGTACTTTTTTGCTTATCTTCYGTAAAGGATTGATGCATGGACTGCAACATATTAAAACAGATGAAATTGGTTGAGTTCCAAAGTGAGAATTTAGGGAAGGTCACCTAGACTTCAGCCATGAAATCCTAGCTCCGGTGAAAAATCTCARAAAGCTACAGTTGATTTCAGGGGCCATCATAAGGTTCATCACCAGGAGAAAGATTAAGGTGAGGAGAAGCATTTCAATGCTTTTCCCATTGCTTACATTTTCCTCGTGAATTCCACCTTTTGATTCAYGCAGAATCACAGAATCATTYRGGATAGAAAATACCTTTAAGATCATCAATCCCAACCATTAACACAGCTCTGGTTAAATGAGGGCTGGGATACCCCTCAGTGCCCAGCTCCTCCCGAGAGAGGAACTCCTGCACCTCTGCTTGTCTCATCTCCAGCAGGCAAGGACAGGGAGACAATGCAACCATGACCAGAAATTTCCCCAGTAACAAGCCAACAAAATTCYCTGGGCTTCTCACCACAGCTGTACTAGGGAAGTAGTGGGCAGGAATGAAGACTTTTCTATTCTATTTTTAAAATCCACACAATGTTATTCAAAAGTAGCATTGTTTAAGTGCACCTGAATTTCTCTAAYATTTAGTGTTTCAACCTGCCTGTCCTTGCATGTGGTTCTTAAAGAGAACTAACWAAACTGAGAGGAGTAAGACAGGCTGGCACAGTTATGGGTGTAGCAAAACCATCAGGGCATGGCTCTAGACAGGAGATACTGTGCTGATAGCACACAGGGGAAATTGCCARTTGGCAGGGAACAGATGTGTGGATTCTGCTTCCTGCATGAAAAACACCTCTGGAAGGAGGCAAACACACAGTTTGTCCATGGGGATGTGAAAAGTAACAAAGCCTCACTGTCTTGGGAAATTAGATCAACTAGGATTGATCAAGTGTGGCAAGGAGAGGAGGACTCAACTCCCTCTATCAATTTCACAGGAATTTCATGTTCCTACRTTTTCTTTGTCTGGCCATGCTATAGAAACCTTGCAATTTGCTCTAGAGGAGGCACAATGGAGTTAAATAATTATCCCAAATTTCATCAGCAAAAGTCATCTTGGTTTTTTGATAACTCTAGAGAACAATTTTTACTTTTGTGCACACCAGTTGCAGCACAGATTTGGCACCGTGCACGGGACTCTCTCAACAATGACTGCATAATGTTGAAAACAAAAGAATTTCTATCCAGAGAGGTTTTTGGCTTATTAAAGGAATTTTTCTCAAAGCTCTATCAACTGTCTCTAAAACTGGTAAAACTCAAAGTTACAGTGTGATAGGATTGCACCCTTCATCGAACTTAAATATGTGATGTTGGAAATTTGAACCATTTAGCATCTGGTTAGTTACTGCATTCAAAAACAAAGCAAAAAACCAAGTCATAGGCACAAGAGCAAAATTCCTAGTTTCACTGGCTATGAAAAAATACAGTAATGATCATTTAAACACTAACGTGAATTCTCCCGAAACGAACACATATTAATTCATTTTCCAGAAAATTTATGATAATTTCATGTTGATTCTTTGCCTCCTGCTTTCAGAGTCACTGATGACTCAGTGCAGCTATCTGTATGCTGAGCATCAGCTGTTGAGCACAGTGCAAGATGTAATGTGGAGATTTTCACAGCAGGTTTTGTCAAAATGTGGAACTCCACAGCCAACAGCCATCTGCCAAGCAGCCTCATTAGTAAAGTCTATGTGTGTGTGTGTGTACAGGCACGTATAGGATCCCACACAGACTACTATATCTTAGAAGAGCAAAAGTTTAGCTCTTGGACGAAAAAAAACCTTCACTAAAAAGACAATTCTGTCATATTAACCAAGTTGTAGCAGCAGCCATGCAATGTGAACTACCAGCCAAGCAGAATAAAGCATGGCTATGGTAATTCATCCCATCAGTTTAATGACCTTGATGTTGTGGAGTTTACATTTTCCCTGGATCCTGAGAACATGAGCACAGGCTGAAACTCTTCACACTCTCAGACACCAAACTGCTTGCATAGAACTTGCAGGCTGTAAAGTGCCCTATACATTAAAAACCCCACGCTGCATGTTAGAAACATTAGAGAGAATTCATTCCCAACTCACAGCCCATCTCTCTTACTCTATTCAGGCCTCATATTTTGTTCTTCCCTTCTGTGTCTTACTGCATATCCTGGAGGGAGTCTGCTTTCGTGTTTTATGTGCAACTTCCCCAGCAAGTGAAGTAAGATTAAGTCCAAGTCTTCTATATCCAGGTCTTGAGAAAGAGTACTGGGACATTAAATAACCTTTTTTTCTTTAAGCCAAAATGACTCTCTGTTTTATGTAGCTTCAAAATAGAAGGACTCATATTTTATGTTTGAACATTAGTTTCTTGCCCTTTTTTCCCCCCCAATCTTTTCTCCCCTCACGGAGTTCAAAGATGTCAGTTCTCCATATTTCCACCATTTAGAAACAATATTTAATAAATTTGGTCTGGTCATGCTGTAACTCTTACCATCTCTGCAAAASGGCACAGCAAAAGACTGGTAGCAATCCCAAAGTCAAAAATCCTCCTCCAGTGAGCAGAATCACTCGAATGGCCAGCTGCACATCTGTAGGGCCAGCAGAAACTTGCATTAATTCTGAATAAATTCTGAWTAATTCTGATGCAGACACTGGGGGCCAGGTGACAGGATCAGCCTCTAAGACACAACTTTGCTGCCTTGAAGCCACAGCCATGCTGACACTGAGCTCAGACAGAGGTTTTGTCAGCAAAGCTCTGACACAAGTTTTGTCAGCAAAGCTCTGACACACTCACACCCAAAGACTTCAGTAAATGCCAAGGAAAACTACCATTTTTCAGATGGACTCACTGGTCACAAGGGTCTTTTCTAACCTAAGTCGTTGTATTATTCAGCAGCACAACGGCAAAAAAGTGTTAGAAAAGAGCTCAGATGAGAAAGAATTGGTCTCAAGTTTCACTTGAGTTGGAAAAGCACAAGTGTTTGTTTAGTTTCAGAGGCAACCAGGGTTTGAGTGAGCCCAAGGAATGAGGCACACTTGAGTGGGGGGAATAAATAATAGTTAAAAAACCAAAGTCCCTGAGAAGCTACTTTAAGAACGGAGACAAAAAATCTTTCAAATGAATTCTATTCATCCATTCCATAATTTTGTAGCATTTTCTTAAGGTCTTATTTTATTCCCAGAGAAATTCAAGGCAAACCTCCCAAGGAGAAGAACCATTCAGTGGATGCAGCCTGTGACCAGTGGACAAACACAACTGCCACRAGTGTGGTACCTGCTAAGTGCTTCTATTTTGTCAACAGATTGCTACAAGGCAACCAGGAAGGGTTTGCATTTTCTTTGGACATATGCTGTGCATCCAGGAGCATCCAAGGAGCTCATTAATCTATGAACAAATAATTCTTTAAAATGGTCAGCCCCTGATATTGATGTCCAAACAATAAAAGTCTAACTGGGATGAGGAATCAAGCAGTGGCAGTTGAATAAGAATTTTCAATTTTAAAATTTGCTTCAGTATGTATCTTAAAAACGAACRGAGGAGTTGTGATTTTCACTGTACAGCTTTTCTTCTTGCCATAGWGAAGTGTTTTTTATACAAAATATAAAGGCCCAACCTGAGATTGAACACTAGTAAAACGTTTAATTTCTGTCATGTGCCCCTAACTAACAAAGAGATTCTGATGGCATCACACTGGATAAAACTTCCTACAATCAAAAATTATCTAGCTGGAAGTAACCACAGCTGCCCCAGCACTGGAATGTGGAGTTGCTCAACCACAAGAAAAATTTCAGAGTCTTRTTTTGACCTCAGCTTGCTCCTGAAGAAGCACAAACAAGAGAAAGGGAATTCWTGTTAGCTGACAAGTAACCTTGGGGTTTCATATCTGTATTAAGCCAGCTCATCCTGAAATTGGGAATCACCCTGAAATCAATGGAGGTATACTGAATTATACCAGGAAGAGCTACATCATTAAGTTCTAGGTTATGGATTCTTTTTACTGACTTCACACCCATGTTCAGCAGGGTTCTCACCATCTTTCACTGGCAGGTAGCACTGCTCATCCCGGCCAATCCTGAAAGGACAGCAGTGGATTTTGGAGCATTCAGACATGTTCAGGCCTTCTACAGGACAAGGAGTTAAAGGTCGCTCATTGCTGAGGCGGCAAGCTTTAAAAAGGAAAAAAGAAAAACAACATTAGGTAAGATGTCTGTCCTGGGAGCACTGTGAAACAGAAGGAAGTCATCACTTCGGTGTCTCTAGCAYGTTTTGATTAATTAAATCTGCCAGAAAACAATATCATTGACGTTCATGTGTGTTCTTTCCCAAAGCCCAACCAATTTTTATATTGAAATTAGCAGAAAAGCTGAATCCCGTCGTAGAAAATCTTTTGTAATTTGTGCTTTGTTTCTGTAAGGATCTATTATAAAGCTGAATCTAAACGCCATTGTGACACTTTCTTGTACTTAGGTTTGCAAAGTAAGTGAAAAGGACAAACTAAATTTTCTGACTGTTTTGTTTCTAATTAAAAACTGGCAGAAATTTAAGTTTTTGGGTTTTTTTCTGAAGGACTATATTGCAACTGGCCATCTCTGGCACTTATTTTTTTCTACAAGCAGCTGAAAATCAGCTGCTAGGAAAAACCCCTCCACAACATCCAATACAGTAAAGAAGAACACATTTAAGCAACTTTTGAGATTTCCTATTTTATAGCAGATTTATTGACAATCATGAGATACTCTGTGAAAATGGCTTAAATGTGTAAGATATTTATAAATAGTCAACGTCTGTGTATATTTAATCCCTATAAAACATCCTATCTCATCCCTTATGTTACACAGCAGCTGCAAAGCATCATTTGGTTCCAACAACTCCCCCAGGACTGGCTGCATTGTCAGTCTCACATTTATCAGAGACATTACTGGTAGCCAAATTCAGTTTTTTAAAGGGGGGATCAGGATCTTCACCAGTCCTCTGTGTTTACTTAGGGCTCCATGTGAGCAATAGTGGTGGAGGCACAGTGATATTAATGCAGAAACATTCCAGGTGAAAAGTAGCATTTCTCCTTCTCCTTCCTATTTGTCTATGGTCTGGTTATGGAACCAGGCTGGCAGCTTTTATATATATAAAAAAATCTTTTCTCACTCATGTTATTTTGCTTTTTGATATTGGCAAGTTAGCATTGTGATTTCCAGGTTAAGAATTGAAATAAAGCAGTTCTTGTAATTTAACTTCAGCAGTCCAAAGGTGAGTGGGTCAGTCTAATCTAACAGGCCTGAAGCCTTCCTTAGCCAGTAGAAGTGGGAGAGACACCACTGTGGGACAAAATCCTTCTCCCATTTATGCCAAATTCTCTTTTCCTTCTATGTGTACGTGGGAAGACTGGAAAACTGGTTCAGATGTGACACAACAAAGGTATGGTGGATCCTCTGCCAAACTTCCAGCATAATTTCAGCATTTGCAGCACAGTCACACCCCTGGTGATGGAGGGGTTTGCAGGAGGGTAGCAATGCAACCCAATCTGTGAATGTCCCAAAGAGACACTCAGCAATCCTATTTTCAAGAGCTCTGGTGAGTTTTACAGCGTTAGACCAAGGGTTTTAAACACATGAAATGCTGACAGGTAGGGGAGGGAGGGTGGAAGTGAGGCAGGAGTGGGGAGGGAAGCGAGAAACAACTGCAGTGGTGATGTGACACTTACTCATTGGTCTGAAGAAGCTCAGGAAAGATCCATAGACAGCTTTCATTGTCATGTTGGGTTTGCTGGGTGCCTCTGCACTCTGCTCTGAACCAGGCTGGATCGGGGCTGCAAGCACTCAAAGTTCACAATGATTAGTTCATTACCATCCAAACTATCCGTAATTAATTAAAGCAATGACATTTTCATACTGATTATCACTCATTAGGAAAGCATTTACAGTCATCAGGAGCTGTGTCTACTGGTGGCTAGCAAGGTTAAGCACAGGTGTCTTTCTGTTGTGTTCACTTATATTGCTTTAAATTGCTTCATGAACCACAAGGAGGAAAGAACTAAAGCTGTAAAATTTAAATTAAAGAATCCATTCAGGTGGAAACTGTCAAGGATAAAAAGGCCTGCTGCTCACCTGTGAGGTGCAGGTTACGTGAACACACTTTGCTGCATCTATAGTTATATTTCTGCCATGCACACAAGCAGAGCTTTCAGCTTTTTAGATAAAGACCAGACCCCAATTAAAACACAGAAACATGGTGAAAGGCACCTTTATCAGACACGACCAAACATGCATCTATGCCAGCTTCTTGTTTCAGACAGTGACCTGCTGCAGTTGTACAGAAAAGAGCAAAACATCCCTAAATACAGAGGTACTGCAGTGTTTACACAGAAGCTGCTGATTTCTTACTCTGGGATTTCCCAATCAACTTTCATTTACACTATTCTAAAAAGCATATGAGATCAGTAAACCTTGCTGCCTCCCTACATCTCTTTTCCATTACACCAAAAGTGCAAATCACAGTAGGACTCCACTGGCAATCAACCATTCCCCAATGAGGGGGAAAAAAGAGTTCCAGTATTCCCCCCTGCTTGCCTTTTTTCTCTCCATGAGAGAAACTTACACCACTCCATCACCACTTTAAAATCTTTCAGTGATGGAGTTTGCTGAAAGCCATTCCACGGTGTTAGAGTCCCTGTGAACAGAAGTGAGATCACGGCCTAACCAAAAACTAAGTATGGAACAACTTCAGTCTTTTGGATAATTCTTCAGTTAACAACATCAGGAGCATAAATTAGGGAATTGAGGAGATTACTTGGGGCACAACTTGTCTCTTCTGTGCCATACAAAACTCCCTTGGGGAAAAAAAAGAACAGAGTAGAGAGAATTGAAGGTACTGTCAAAACAGATAATCTGAAATTATCACGTAACAGAAATGTGACCACCAAAGCTCACATTGACAGTTATGTCAGGGGCTCTCTCTCCCTGCTACTAAACAAGACAGAACAGAAAAATTTAAAAACTTTGTAATGATTTCATGGGAAGTTCACTAGATGAGGTTTCCAACATTCATTTTGGTAAGAATGATATGAAAACCATGGCTGCCCCACACATTCCTCTCCCATGTGAGGGTTTAAAGAGACACAAGACATTTATATAGGTTTAATGGCTGTTGCTGTAGTTACATATTCATATCTATGTTAGAGCTCACACCCACTCTGAAGCCTTTTACAACAACACAGCAATTTCCAATTTCCATTTTCAACCCAGCTGAAAAGGCTCTGAGGTCTGTTCTCAATGCATTAAGGATCAAATGCAAACATGTTTGGATGGATCCTTTATAGATTTCAGATGACCAAACTCAACTTCTGTTAGTGCAAGTGATCAGACAAAAAAACTTTCCAATTACTTTGAGTCATCTGCTGTAATAAGCAAATACATCAGTTCTCAACAGACTATAAGAACACCTTTAATAGTATGCTGAAAAAAAATTGAAGTGGGGGAAAAATAGAAGAATCTATAATTGGGGGGAAAAAAAGGAAAAATCTATGATCAACTGAGAAATAAAAGCAAGTTACACTGACAGGGATGAAACAGGCAGCATTTATTTCTTGTACAGATGCACAGAGGGAAATAGAAACTATAGTTGCCAGAAAAAAAAAAAAAATATATATATATATATATTGCTCTATTTAAGTGTCAGAATGGATCAATCCAATCTGAAGTAATCACTTGTAATATTTCTCAATATTTTACAATCATCTCCAAGACAAGAAAACCTGCTTGCTAGTAAGAGTACTTGCCACTTCTTTGAGTGTTACTGCCCTTGCAATACTCACGGGAACGGATGCTACAAAGCAGGAGCAGGACCATGAAGACCCACACTCGAGGGGTGCCCAAGGGCAGCATTACTGCAATAAAACCAAGAGCAAGAATGGGTACAGGGTCCTGCATAAAACAAATTATTGATCTTAATTTCATATTTATGGATTTGAGCAAACCTGACAGCTGATTGCTGCACAGAGGAGGACTGTCTTATTTGCAAGAAAGAGGCCAAAACCCCATTGAAAATGTATGTGTATATATTGGGAGTAAATGATTTTGAAGAAATTACTCATTTAAAGGGAGTTTAAAGGAAGGCATCTTGTTAATAGAGACTAGCCAAAAAATTATCTTTCTGAAGTGTCCCAGAGCTGGACACCTGGCACTTAAAAAGATAGTTTTTAGGTAAAAGTTTTAATCCCAGTTCAATGAATAGAACCAAGAATGAAGAATGAGTAATTTTTGAAAGCTTAAAACTGACTTCTAGTTTAGCTCATTGAATTCTTCACTCTTTTCACAACTAGAGCACATGAAGAGCTTCAGATAACATTTTCAAAAAGTGGTTCAAAATGGTATTATGGAAGAAAATACTTTTAGAAATCCCCATGTGATTCATAGTAATTTATCAGCAGGTTTAAGCTGGGTTTTGTACCCCCAAGCAGCCCCTGATGACTGCTTTGCCAGATGCTGTATTTTACATTGCCTGCCCCTCCTGTTCTACCCTAAAAAGGGCTTTTTTCAATTATTACCACTTAGTTGTAAAGACAATTTGTTAGTACTGGGGAGGGGAGAACCCCATTGTCTGAAGTGCTGCACAGGGAAGGGACTGACTGCATTTCACACAGGTATTTTCCTTTGGAGGGTCAGCTCTGTCTGCACCCCTGCTCAGTGAGGAAACCTTCCCTGCCCTTGGAAGTGCCTGTGCTATAGAGGATTATATAAACATGTGCTGTCCCGTGGAGAAACTACCTTCACAACGTGAAATTATTTAAGAGGACAGGAATCATGTTTCCCAAGATACTTATTAAAATTTCATACCATTCGTGACAAATTGGGAAAACAAGATAAAATTCTTATTCTTGCCAGTACTCACTTCTTTTGCTGTCTCCTCCAGCCCTGTTGGAGCAGGGGGTGAGCAGCTCCACAGGGTGCAGCAACTGCAGAGTGGCCCCGACAACCGTGGAACCAAAACATGTCACAGCCATCAGCCCCAGTTCAGGTGCACAGGACAGGATGGAGCAACGGAGGGGCCAGAAAAAGCTCAGTGTTCTGGGAGAAATCAGACTCTTGGAAAACCTCTCAAGTCTTCTAATTCACCAAGTTAAAAATGAGTTCATACTCCAGTGTGTACACTGCAGTGTACAATACAGAAATATCACCTAACTGTGCAGACCAGGTGATAGGTAAGAGATCAAATTACACTCCTCTCAACTCAAAAAGTTCAGTCAGAATGCTTAAATTAGAGCTTCTCACTAAGCCATGAAAGGTGAATTAATTAGGTGTTGCTTCACCAAATATTTGCACAGTTGAAGCACAAATCTGACATGCATCTTTCTTAGACCCCAAAGCCAATCGTACCCTGGGCTGCACCAAAGGGAACATGGCCAGCAGGCCAAGGGAGGTGATCCTGCCCCTCTGCTCCTCCAGAGACCCCACCTGGTGCACTGCAGCCAGCTCAGGAGATCTGGCCTGATTTCAGCTGGGATGGAGTTAAATCTTCTTCTTTGTAGCTGGAACAGTGCTGTGCTTTGGAGTTAGGATGAGAATAATGCTGATAACACACTGATGTTTAGTTGCTCTCAGTCAAGGAGTTTTGAGTTCCCAAGCTCTGGCAGGGAGGGGGTGGCCCAGAAACCAGGAGGGAGCAGGGCCAGGACAGCTGCCCTGGGCTGGCCAAAGGGATATTCCTCACCATGGCACAGCACACCCAGTATATAAACTGCAGAGCTGGCAGAGAGATGCCAAACTCTGCCCAGGGACGGGCTGGGCACTGGTCAATCCACTGAGAAATTGGATTGTGCAGCTGTCATTCCTCTTGGATTTCATCCCTCTCGCTCCTTTTCATTACAATTATTACTGCATTCTATTATCTTTCAAATATTTAAATTATTATTATTATTGTATCAACCCATGATTTCTACTCTTTTGTTTCCCAATTCTCATCTGCACTGGGAGGGTGGAGGAAGTGAGGGAGGGAGGGAGGAAGTGAGTGAGTGAGTGAGTGAGTGAGTGAGTGAGTGAGTGAGTGAGTGAGTGAGTGAGTGAGTGAGCAGCTACCTGGTGCTGCTGGCTGCAGTTAAACCACAAGTTGTCCCCATATGAAGGACATGGACTTTTTCAGGCTTGTCCAGAAGGTCATGAAGGTGAGCAGAGGTCTGGAACAGCTTTGCTCTGGAGACCAGCTGAGAGACCTGGGATGGTTCAGCCTGGAGAAGGCTCTGGGGACACAATAGGGCCCCTCCCAGTACCTCAAGGGGCTACACCAGAAAGATGGGGAAGACTCTTCAGCAGGGCCTGTGCAGTAGGACAAAGAGTAAGTTTTAAACAAGAAGAGGTTCAAATTAGACTAGATATAAAGCTGGAGTTTTTCACAGTGAGGGCAGTGAGGCCCTGGCACAGGTTGCCCAGAGAAGCTGTGGATGTGCCTGGAGGCATTGCAGGCCAGGCTGGATGGGGCTCTGGGCAACCTCGTCTATGGAAAGGTGTTCCTGCCCAAGGCAGAGGTTGGAACTAGATGATCTTTAAGACCCCTTTCAACCCAGACCATTCTAAGATTCTACCACTTCCTTCTATTAAGGAAAGGCTCTGAATAAACTAGGAGCAGTGTTTTTAAAATACACAGAAGCCTAAAGTAAATGCAGATGCCATGAAATCAGCAGTTCCCCTAACAGATGAGCCGCCTAAAGCAGTTGCAGTTTGCTACAACAGCCATCTGAACTGATAAGTGAGCCTGAAAAAACTTACATATTCACTTTTTCCACCCCTCCACCCTCATTTCAGCTAATTGCAAAATGAGTTTAAAGGGTGGGTCTCTTTAACCTCATTTGTATGCAGCACTAGCTTGCTTAAATAAGCTACAACACACAGTACCCTCAGTTTCATTGTCTCACTCCACACCCAGACTAGACTCAGCCACTCTCAGCAGTTCAATTAAGGAGATATGTGGAAATGTCTAATCCCCAAGCCTTCCTTTTCTGAAGCATATGATTTACACAAAAGTGAGATTTTCCATGCTGATTAATCTCGTGGAACACCCCAGACAGTGTGATGCATTTTGGACATGGGACTTTTCAGACTGCTAAGAATAAGAGAAAACTGCTCCCCCATTTTAAATAGAACACTTAATTGATTTTACTACATTTAGGAGCATAGATTTCTCTTGCTGTAGCTGTAGTCTAGACCTGAGGCTCAGCCTGAGTGCACCAGGCAAAAAAGCACATCCAAAACTCAAACCACACCTAATATTTGCTACATCATTTCTGCAACAGTCACGTTCTCAGCACTTATAGACTACATCCATGTGATCGCTTTTTGCTTTAAATTAACTGCTTTTATTGGAAACCAGTTTTCTAAATTCAGTGCAAAACTGCGAGCAAACATTCTCCAACTGAATTTTCGGCAGATACAGAGAATTACCTATGATTGTTGCTCTTTCTTATAATCCAATTCCATACAGTACTCAAAGCACACAAAAATTACTGCTTTAAATTCTATTGTAATTTTTAAACAATAGAAAAAAGGAACAATTACGGCAAACTGACTCATCCAGGTTTAACAGCAATTATTTCTATCAAATTGTTTGAGATGAATGACCGTGGTAACTGTGAAAGCACAAGTCACAGATGTGCAATGCATTTTAAAAAACTGTTGATAGAAAACCAGACTCATCCCCTGATGCAGGCAAAAGATCCACAGTGCTCTGTCAAAAACTCACACTGCCAAAGAGTAAATCACAGCATAAAAATATGATGTGAAACCCACACTGTGCATGTCTAATGAACCTCTGGCAAGGAGAGCCTGGTGTTCAAGGTGGAATCTATTCAGAACACTAAGCTCAGGTCTAACCTCACTTTTCCTAACATATATTAAGCTGCCTTAATACCTTTGACAGTGCAAACATCCCATTCACCCCAATTTTTATGGTATCTTAGACTAGCATCTTTTAGAATGAAAATCTGTCACGTTCAAGTGAATGATGAACAAGCTTAGTTCACACTACTGTGGAAACAAGAAGCTTAGCCTTGAAGCTTTTTTAAAAAGCTTTTTAAAAATCTCTTTTAAGTAGCCACCAGAGCCAGCAACACATCTCTCCCCCCACCTTAACACAGGTATTCCACTGCAAGTCTTGCTGCTTCTGGAAATAGACAAAACCTTTCACAATACACGTGACAAAAATATTTGACACCCATCTTCTCTTGCAGATTAGCAGAGAACTCAGCAGAACTGTACAGCAGGACTCCTGAAGTGAGGAATTCCAGTGAGGAATGCTCACTGAAGATAAAGTTTTCCCTTTTAATATTCAGTACTGAAGGGTTTTGCAGTTCAGGAAAATAAGCTGCCTTTCACAGTAAGTGCTCATAGGAAGAAGCAGGGTCTACACTCAGTCCCATACTCACAGAACTCAGTGTCCTTCCTGCACATGGTACACAATATTTGATATTAGGGACAAAGAAGGGCTGAAAAATTTCCTCAGTAATTGATTCAAATAACTTCTGGATTTATGAAACTAAACCTAGTATCTTCTTGAACTCATGAGTGCTCATAAAGAGATTTTTATCTGCTTAAATGAAGCTGAATAAAGAGATTTTTTTCCTTGACAAAGTTTTAATAACAACTTTGAAAATCTTCACTCCCCACCATCATTAACAAAAATGCATTCAGTAAACAACAGAAACACAAACTTTCTATTTTTTTAAGCATTTGTTAATTCATAGGCTTTGAGCTTAACCTTACTGAATTTAGACTTTRGCATGATTCACAAATACCTCTCACTCTTTCAAAGAACTTTATTTTAAAAATAATTTTAATTCATTAGACCATACTTTATAATAGTTACCAATAGGACGGACCTGAACTCAAGCATCAGACATTTGTTGCACTTTCAAGTTTCGTAACAACATGACTTTTCAAAATAAAAGCATACATTTAGATTCACAGGTTAATTTGTTGAAGTTTAATAACATTTCAAATCACTGGAATATGAACTGAAAGGGATATATGTTAAGTACACAAATACTGAAAAAGGTCATAGCCCCAAAACCCACTTGGAAAAGGAATGCAGCCAATTAGCCAGACTGTGGTTTGGTGATTTCACATTGACCCGGGTTAGCACCTTAGTGAACTCAACCACTGCATGTGAGGAGTGAGTGCATGAAGTGTCACCACTCAACAGGTTCTGTACCATGCCATGAGGACAGTGTGTCTTCTTGAGCATTTTGTGCCACGTTTTTGAAATGTGGTAATATTTGAGACTTTTCTAAAATGTGTAAATAAACAATGGCTACAGCTGAAGTCTAAACAAAGAAATACTTTCCACTTTCTGTCAGTTGAGATTTTTTTTTTAAAGCAATCATTCATAAGGATTGCATCAACATCAGTTAGCAGAGGAAGATCAAACTTTATTGAAACTGCTTGCATACAAAATATATTGCACTATAACCAAACAAATGTCAACATAAAATCCAATCTGTTGTAGCTAATATGTACAGAGAATATTGCCCAAGAGCAGTTACATTACAAGGTCAGTCTACCTTGGTTAATTATCTACAGTATTTTAAACCAAACAGCTTACAGATGATGTGTGCAAGGTACCAATTTCTGTTTTCAAATACTATACATTCCCAAAATAAATAACTAGAAATCAACATTAATGTTTGGCAATACTTTTTAAGACATTTTTATATTTGTTAAATCATGTGCAGTTCGTTGCCAGTTTTAGTATGCTCACCTGTATGCAAGGAAAAAAAAGAATGAAGAAAGCAAAGAGAAACAAAACTCACAAAATACATCAGAGGCAAGGTCAAGTTTGTACAATTCTGTACATAAACAGTGGCTCTCCTTCTGGAATGGTCTGAACAAAAATGGACTAAAATGAAGGTCCTTATGCAGTTGTGCCCAGTTAAGTTTAACGTGTGATCAGAAATGAAAGAAAGCACAGCTCCTCCCACCACTTCCCACCCTTCCCTGGTGTACAGCTGTACTTTGGATCCAATTCTGACACCTTCATATTGGCTGGGAATTAGGACCTTGCAGCTCAAAATATGAAGAACTTTTGTTTTTTACCTTCAATATTTTCAACTACTGTATCTGTACTTGCCAGGGCGTGACATGTGGTGACTTTCTTCTTACCTCTCCTGAAATAGCTCCCAAATTAAAAGAAGCAATTCAAAAATTTTGGGAGGATGAAAACCATCAATGCTTTAGGCTGGTCATCTGGCCAAACAGCAGGCACACATTACTAGCTTGTGAACATGTTACACTTGTTCCCTCAGTAACAATGAGTTTTTTCAGTTTTCCACAATGGAAAGATTTTTTTTTTTTTTTAAGTTTTCTTTTTTTAAAAAAAAAGCTTCCGTACTGCCTACAAAGAAAAAAATTACACCCCTTTTTCAATAACACTATTTGCCAAATCTTCAGTGCAAAATAAATTTCCTATTCTTATAACTGCCTAACTGAATGTTTATGTAAGGAAAAAATTATGGAAAGCATGCACTTGTCTATAAAGTACTAACGTCTGACAAGGATTGCTACATATATTTTACATTTAGTGTTACCAACTCATCTTCCCTGATTTCTGCATCCAAATATAATATTCCTACCTGCCAAGATATAAAAAAGGCACAGATCATACAACTTTTTTGCTAATGAAAATGACAATTGTTACATCACACAGATTTCAGGGTCCACCAAAATATTGAAAAAGGTGGACCAGAATGTGAACTGACACAGGACATAAAACGACATAGCATTTCATGAAGAACTGGTAAGTTAGATTGAAAACAGAAGCCAATTCGATTACTGCAAACACTATTTATTCTGAAAATTGAAATTGAGCAGTGAATTTGACCCGATGTGTTAAAATGGTACAACTGAACAGAAAGTTTACCAATGCACAGCTCAGTATTTTTAAAACAAACAAACAAAAAAAGAATCTTTCATCGTTTGAACTGCAATATGTACTTGGAAGCGATTTTCAGAAGTTCAGGTATTTTTTTTTTCCTTTTTTTTAAATGCAAATATTCGAATAACTTCTTATTCTGAAAACAACTGCATACTGTTGATGTTAAAAAAGGCTAACAGAGAACATATGTTCATTTCATGCCCTGCGCCGTCTTTGCCTACTTATTTGTCTTTGGCCTAAACAAAGTTTTCTCTAACATGGAATAGGAATTACTGGAACAGTATAGGAGATGTGACTTCAGAGTTATGCAGTTTAGGGGACTCCGTTGACCAGCGGCTGTTGGGCGTCCGCGCTCTCCGTCTTCTCCTTCTTGGGGTTCCGCTCCTTGCCCGCGCGCAGCCGGCTGCCTTCGCTCGAGGTATTCTGTAAGGTTTTAGTGTGGACACTCCTCTCATTATTGCAGCCAGTTCTCATCTGGAACAATTCATAGTTATACACAGAATTCTCCTCTTTTCCTCCACCCCTGGGTGTTCTGTACCTTGGCCGTCCTCCTTGGGAGGAGCAAACGGTCCCAGCCCCTCATGGCTTTGTTAATTGGATCCAGCTGCAGGGGAGGCTCTAAGTTCTTTTCTGTTCAAAAATGCCACATACCTGTGACCCAAAAAATCCTCTCCCATCTACCTAGCCTTGGAAGCTAAGAGAAAAATTTCCAGTCTGTGCAGGAAAAAGTTGAATTAATATCAGACGGACCACTGAAACATTATTTCAACTTCTAGTAATTTGACTTCCTATTCTTTGTATGCAAAAAGCCCCCAAAAGACGGTGTCGTTTCATGGCAGCTTTTCTGAATCTCAAAAAATTTACTCAGACCTCTTTTGAATCTGAAGAAAAAAGATCCACTTAATACACTCAAAACCCAAAAAATCCTCTCCCATCCACCTAGTCTTGGAAGCTAAGAGAAAAATTTCCAGTCTGAAACATTATTGCAACTTCTAGTAACTTGATTTCCTACTTTTTGTCATAAAAAATTTCAAGAGAGCATGTTGAAAGCAAATTTTTATGTTTGTAAAGGGGGAAAAATGCTTATTACTTGATATATAACAGGATTTTTACAACTTGATCAGCCAGATTTCAACAACATGCAAGTACTTATTTTCTTGTAAGATGTCACTGCATCCAAGTCTTGGAGCAACAGATAAAACTCCCCATGAATTAAGTGCCTTATTGTTTGTTTTGTTTTCGCACCACAATTCCTCACTGCCTACCTCAAACACTGTAAGGTAATTACTAATTAATTATAAAACTCAGATGGCCATTCTTTATTTTGTGTTTTGCCAAGTTAATTATTTGCACTTCAGATGCATATCTACACCTTTAAATTCAGCACTCCCATTTCAAAAACTAAGGACCTGCTCACTTGTTCTGTTTTGTCCCTTTCTTAACCAGGCTTTCTAAAAACCAAGCCAAGAGTCATGTCTGTGTCCCACTGGAACTGTGACTCCTGCTAACACCACAGAGAGGCAGCAGCTTGCAGCTGCTCTTTGTTTTTGCTCTTCCTTCCAACTTTACTCATCCTGTGCAGTAAGAGATGATAGAAGTTTTGCAAGCTACCATTTGAAGCAAGAACAGCTTCCACGTGGGGAAAGTTAATATACATACACATGGTATTAGCTTGATAACTTCACGACATAAAACCTTTGAAAAAAGTGTAGAAATATCTTTATAAAAAGCTTAAAAATATTTAAGGTTACAAGATATTTCAAATCTGTTACTTGAAAAAGTTGATGTTCATTTTTAACTTACTTTCTAGACTGAATAGTTTTCAATGGCAAATGTTTCATTTAGTAGTGAAGGTGGTTTCTGAAGTTTAATCTTTCTTTCTCTGAGGATTCTGGCTACAAAACACTCTTTTTATATAGTGTTAAGGATTTTCTTCCCTCAGGGGCATAGAAGATAAACAACAATACAAAACGCAGCAAGCAATAAAAGCTAAACCAAAGCACTACTAAGAACAGAGACTGAAATGAAGCTGGTTAGTAAATCCTTGGGACTCACCAGACAGAGCTAAACGGCATTACAAAATTGCATCTTTACACAGCTGGATAAATTTAGAGTCCTGAGCATCCGTGTCATTTTGTAACACTACTTCTGTAGATGCGATTAGGGAGTCAAAGAAGGTGGAATCACAAGGCTACTGTGTCACTCACAACCTTACTGTATGACAGGGTGCAATTTTAACAGTCCAGACTTCCCCAGTGAGTTACCTCAAGAGACCCGTCTGCTGTCCTCCCTTTTGCCTCTCTCGAGTTACGCTGACGGTTGTCTGTTCGCGACTGTTCGTCATTGCCTGCAACAAGAATTCATCAGCTAAGTTGTTCAACAATGACATGATCTTCTGCCACTTCAGTTTTACACCAGCACAGTGGGGAATTCAGAATTTTCTGTCTCATGAATAAATGTTATTATAAACATTTAACAACAGTTCTTAAACTGTGGGCCAGGAATCACTAAAGAAAATGTTCTCAGGTGATAATGCAGACAAAACCTCAGTGTTAAAAACCACCGCAGTTTAAAAAAGACAGACTACTGACTGAAAAAACCCACTTCTCAAAATGATTAACCACAGAAGCGAAGCACACAATCTGCAGTGTTTAATACCCTCACATTTTTCAATGGCTTATAAGCTTCCTAAATTATACACTGCCTTCTTACAAAAAAAAGTCTTATTAAGCAGCATCCATATTTTGGAAAAAAAAAAGAATTTAAGAAATAAGCAGAGCTGCAGAAGAAAATACTTTAACAAATACATATAATGAAACAACATATGTTAGAGTATATATATTTAACTTTTATAAGTTCTCGTATCTTAACTTTTGCCTGGTCCTTTCCATTGAACACATACATTACAATATTATCCTGTTCCATGAAAATCAAATACAAGAAGACGTGCGTATGGACAGCAAAATGAGCAATACAGATTTGAAAAGATTTTTCTGTATCTACTGACAAATTAGAATTTGATTCCTTGATGTCCATGTGTGACGACGGCACAGGCCACAAACTGGCAAATGCCACAACAGGCCACAAATGCAAAGAGGCATCTTAGGAAAACAAATGATAGGAAAAATTCCCCCAACATAAAGCAGGTCAAAAAGAATTATTCCCCTCTGCTCAATGTTCAACACACCTGAAACAAAATACTCCATTTAAAAGACTAACAAAGAGAAATCAAGAGTGTCGCCCTGATCTTTTTCAGCCTTCTGATGTTTGCATTTTTGTAGTGGAGCTTCTCTCAGATTTTCATGTAAACAAAGTGATTTTATTGTAACTGTCCTTCTTGTTTTTCATTCCTCTCTTGAGGAGAGACAATTGATGGATTTCTAGTTTGACCAGCGTGGTTGGAGAGGTGGCAACCTCATCCTCCAATCCACGGTCATTGTCCAAAATCTATATAAACCGAAGCAGAAAAATAAACTCTCTTTTTGCCCTGACGACCTGACTCTGTGCGTATCGCTCATTTTGTGTCCTACAGCGACACAGCAGAGGCCAGCGGGTGGGGAGTTGGAGCAGAAGAGAAAAGCAGCAGCTGGCAGCAGTGAGTTTGCCTTAGGACTGGCACAGTGACACCGAAGGAGTCTCGTTTACCTTTGAATCCCCCGCGGCCCCGCCCGCCCTGGCCCCGGGTGCTGCCGCCGCGCCGCCGCCCGTCCCCTCGGCGCAGGTAATTGTCCCGCTCCTCCTCCGCAGGCGCCGCCGACCAATCGCTCAGCTCGTCTCTGTGATCAGACTCTGTTTCAGAAGCATTTGATGCTTCAGAATTAGTTCCTATCAAGAGGATGAAAAAAATCCAAACACGCCAGTGTAGCTTAGCATGAAATTACTATAGTAGAATGCAAAATGTAGATATTTAGTTTTTTTTTCCTTCTTTTGTTAATAGACAGTTTTGGGATGTTTTTGCCTCCCAAACTCTATAACATACATAACACAGAAAGGTGCATAATATATATTACTTCTTCAAAATGCAAGACAGACTCATAAAAGTTAGTTGTGTGTTTAAGGCTAAATAATTAAGTGTGCCCCATGCTTAAAATTGGTGCTATCAGTATACCAACAGATTGCTGAACATGCTACAAAATGTAATAAAAGTCTAGTAAAACATAAGTTTAATAGACTAGACTCCTTCATATTTCTGCAACTGAAAGTTCTGAATATAACCTGTCCTGTCTCCTCTCACCACTGCAACTCATCTATGAAAAGAAAAAAATTCCATCACGAAACAGCCTGTAACAGACTACAAAAGCAGAGAAAAAAGTCAAAATGCTAGAAATGTATCAAATCAAATAAATGGCCATTGCGATTTTTCCAATTAACAGGTCACCTTTATTGACAAAAGCTGGTTCTTTCCCCATTTTTCCTCCCATAACCCATATTATTAGTGAAGTGAGTTCACATCTTCTAGAAACAGTAAACACCACAAAAACATTAATTCTGTATTATGCAGAATGTAAGCAAAGATTTTCTTATAAAGCTCACTACAGGCTTTTCAGTCAGGACAAACACCAGCTGACCTACATTATGGATAATGAAGTAATAGATTGCTCCAAAAAAGCACAATCTGGAAAACTGTTCATTAATGAATTATCCAAGGTTTCAAAGAGTAACACACTATTTTGGTGACTATGGTCTTCCAGTAAAAACATAAAAGTTCAATTTAATATGAATAAAACAGCTTTTCTGTAAATTGAGCTACACAGTATTTTCACCTATAAATATTTATATTGGGATAGACTCACATAGGCTTGAATGAAAACTGAGACTTCATCGTCAGGAATTGTTCAAAATATAGATAAAATAACAATCCTCAACCTAAGGAGTTAGGGAATGACTAGATATGCTCCATAATGTAGAAGACAGAAGCATGCTGTAAGAAGCAGGAACTGCATGAAAATCACTACAGATTACAGGAAAGCACTACACTCCGAAGGATTTTCTTACCGGATATAACCTTCAAATATTAACACTCAATATCGACTGCATTTTTAACAGCTCTAGCGAGTCTTTTCCAAGACATCAGGAGCCCAGGAGGGCAGTGTGAGGAGGGCAGTGTCCCTGTGGGTGCCTACCTGAAGCGTAGCCCGGCCCGCGCCGGCTGTGGCCGCGGTTCCGGTAGGGGCGGCTGCCACGGCCCAGGCCCGGCCCGTCGTCCGTCATGTACCCTTTGTCCTTGTCCGTGCGGTTCGGGGGGGGCCTGGAAGTGGCTCCGATCTGTCGCAGTTGCTCGTCAATCTGCAATCTTTCCAAACGCAGCTGGTCCACTTCCTGTGCAAACACAAGCCCGGGGAGTCATGTACAACCACGGCTGAACCATCTGCATGCATGACGGAGGAGGAACCGCCGACACCAAAGAAGGCTCCAAGCATCAGCACCTTGTTAGCTAAAAGTGTCTTGGTATCTTTTCTGTGGAGCCTCCCATGGGCAGCTCCACACAGCTCTGGCTCTCTCTCCTTCTTCCCTCTGCAGTTCTGGCTGCTCCTTCCTGTTCCTGGCATGGCCACCTAACCCTGTCTGTCCCTTGGACAGTGTCTGACCCTTTCTGTAGCTTCCCTTCCTCCTCCCAGCACGGCCAGCAGACTCCAGCTGATCTCTGCCAGCTAACTCATTCTTTTTATCACACCCATAGCTGTGAGGGCAAGGCTGCTGCCACTCTTTGGCAATTAACACAGCCGGCAATATATCAGGGGCAAGACTGCCTTCAGCACTATCTCTGTCTTCCCACACATGCAGGCCTCAAAAAGAAAAAACACTGAAGTATTGCAACTGATCATCTATTTAATACTCAAACAGAAACTCAGCTTCGAGAATAACTTGTTTGACAGAAAGACTTCTAAATGTTCAAATCCATGTGCTACCAACACAATTCTTCCTGGGGCACTGTTGACAAGTTCAGGTTTGTTTAAGAAGTATCAAGAAGAAGCACTCGGATCTGAGCACAAGCTCTTTACACTGCTGCACTTAACCAACACCAAAGTTATTAAACAGTTCTGATGTAACAGTATTGTTTCATAAAAAAGCACTCTGCTGTTAAACTCTACATAAAGACCATGAACAGTATGAGGACTGGGAGGAAACATAAAAGCACACACTGTTACCATCCTAAGTATTGACAGAAAACAATCATTGGTAAAACAGCATCATTATACTCACCTTTAAATAATTAAGATGATAATCCAGAAGAACAGTTGCATTAGTGATGCTATCCTTGGTTCCTACAAACACAAATGGTACCATGCCCTAAAATACAGTAACAATAGGCTTTGGTTATTGATTAGGCATTGAATTCTGAAGAGAACCAAACTTATTACTGTAAAACTTGAAAACAATTCCTACACCATGCACAAGCAAAAATGAAAAAGTGAGACGACAGCTTATTTTAACTCTGATATTGCCTACACCATGTAGTCTAATTTGCTTTATGCAAAGAGCTTTCTTGAATAAGCAGATTTAGATCATTTGCATCACAATGTCAGCAGCTGCAGCATCACCTGGGCAGGAGAAACTTCACTGGGGGCTGCAGACATTCACCTGAGCATCTCCAAAACTCAGCTGCTGAAGCCCAAGGCACTGCAGAGCAGAGCCTGGCACACCTACTGATTATCTCCAATATTGTTTTGCTATCTCATCATTACCTCTAAAGAAGCCTTTAATTGTCACTGTACACACACCCTTTAAAGAATTGCATTCCAAAAGAAGGTTTGCTGCAGAAGAGAAATTATTTGAGACACAAATGTGTTAAAAATTAAAAGCACACTATGCTGAGGTTACCTAGGAGTGCCCAGTCTGTAATCTGGCTCCACTTTTAAGGTTCTGTTTGGTTTTCTTCCCCCCTCCCTTTCTTTTAAAGACAAAAAATCTTACATTAGACCTTACACATCTACATTAAGTAACCAGGGAAAATAATCTACACATAGTCCTCTAGTCCTAAGGAACCTCAGCATTAACACTGACTTTCATGAGCATTACAAATTCTTTAGCCACAGGCATTGTTGACTCAAATGTTTTATTATCTGGGGTATTTTAAGTTTCATAAATATTTTATACAACCTGATAAAGAGCAGTGAAATTCCTACTAAACTGGCATTAACTAGCTCACAGTATCAATTATTAAACGATGACAAGACAAATGATTTAAAAGGGCATTTAAGGAAATGCTTGCTGTTGCTTTTGGCAGTGGATTCAAGGTATAACAATGGCAGCTATTAAGAATATGAGCTGGTAACCATGTCAAGCAATTTCAGCTGTACAAAAGCAGCAAAGTGCTTATTTATTGAGCCTTATTTTTGTCTTCAAAGCAAAAGTACCTGTGTTCAACTTGGCTGCAGTGGGGAATACTGAACAGACCTTATGTACATAATAAATTCAGAGATAAAAGTAATATATATAGTAATATAACAAACAGTACCTATCTCATTTGAAGATATGAAAAGTCTGAAGATAGGCTGTTATAAAATTATGGGATGCATAAAACTGCACTTGAAACTAATGGGCAGTGTTCTAGCATCTCAGTCACATAAGAAGAGCCAAATACTGTATTAAAATTTAACTGAACTACTGTTCTACTACAAGAAGAAGGGCTGCAATATCCAGATTCACGCATGGGAAGAGTATTTGGATTTTGGAGTTGAAATAAAGTTGCATTCAATTTACAAATACTAACTCTCACCTGTTTAGGTCTGATCTCAGGTTTCTGTATTGCACCTGGCCTGACACAACTAACACAAGAAGCATTGCCAGCAAAGCCAGTGTTAGAAATGTCATTAACAGGTAAAACAGAACTATGAATGCAGAGCTAGACAGGAAAAAAAGACCTTTCAAGATAATCCTTGAAAGCTGCATTTTGGGCAGAAAAATGTATGCAAATCAAGCCAGAAATAAAAAAAAAAAAGCCAGACATACTCCCTGCAGCCAGGAGTTCTCTTTTACCCTTCTACGATTCTCTAGCCTGCAGCAACAGCAGCACCTTCTTGCTTATTCAATTATTTCCATTTTATGCTGCAGGAATTTATCTTTAGAAATGGAATATGACAGACCAGTGAAACCTCTATGTCTAAATATTGACCATTTACCTTTCCAGACAAATGTAAAACTAGTAAAATAGTAAAAAGCCCTTAGTTAATTGCTTAGCCACTCTGTAGAGAAAGATGGAAATTGGATTGTGGATTTTCAGGAAGTCTTATAAAGAGGAAATAACTACTCAAAGCAAGAACATAAGGGTTCTAGAAACCATGTTTCATAGCTTATTTAAAGTCGGAAAGGTTCTTAGCTGGTACATATTTGGATTTTGAGGTAAATGAAAGGCAGGTCAGTTTTCTTTAAGCACATTTCACATCTGAAATCGCAGGGAGTCTTTTTGCACTGAGATGTCAGAACCTTCATGCTGTAAGGGTTTTTTGCATACTGCAACCTTGCCCCTCAATGCAGCCCCACACAGAAGTGCCTCAAATTATAATGTTTGAGACTTCATTCAGGCCCTTCACAAGGCTGTGAAAACCTGGAGTTTCACAGTGTTCATGCTTGTTTTTTCTTTAGGTTACAATTGACAGGCTCTTGAGAACCTAGGTAATATTTTTTAAAACAGAGATTCAACATAAAGCACAAGTTTTTCACTTCAACAGAAGTAATTGCTAATAAAAAATTAAACCAGGTAAAAACCTAAGAAATCAAACTCAAAGCAGATCAATAAATGAAACCAGCAGGTTTCATATATATGGATTTATGGCCTAGCACATGCTGGGAAATGTCATTGCTTCCAACAGGAACAACATGGAATCTCTAAGAGGGTGCACCACCAATGAACTTCACCAAGCATTTTTCTAACATAGAGAAGCCAAATTTATATAAAAATGCTCCTCAGCATAATTAGGAAAAGACAGAATCTGTCAGAAAACACACATTAATCAACACTTCATCTTACCACTACAAAGATACAAGGAAGAATTTATTTTATCATTAGGTAGAATATAACCAATTAACAAAAAGAAAATTTATATTAACTGAAAACATACCTCTTCTTGTGGAATATTTTTATCATTTTCAGCCTCAATTCTCACTCTTACAACACCAGATTTGTCCACTATCTCTTGAATCAGTTTTCCATTTTTTCCTATTACTTTTCCTACAAAAAGAACACACAGAACATTCCACCTTTATGGTTTTCCCCCAAACCTGAGAGTATTGCTGTACTCTAATCAGACAAGACTATTTAAGTATCAGTGCAAGAACCTGTCCAAAATGCCCAAAGGTTTTTCCTTTGTTCGGGTTCTTTTGTTTGGTTTGAACTTTAAAAATATAATTAAATAGAAAAAGGCGGGTGGTTGCATTTTCTTTAGATTAAAAAAATCCCCAAGTATATATATATGTATGTATAGATCTAAAAAAATCTTCTGCATTTTTAAAGCAAATACTAAGAATTTTAAAAGCCACATTACTAAACACAGCTTATTTCAGACATAACATAGGGTTCAGCCGAAGTTGTATTCTGAAGGATCCAGGTCAAGAATTAAGAGCAGAAATGAAAACCTGCCAAAAAATGTAATTGCTAAGTTCTAAAGAGAAACAGACTTTAAGACTTCAAATTAAAATAATGATGGCAGCCTATCATTTTCACTTTTCACCAGTGAAACCAGGAGGGAATAGCGAAGGGAAAACTGCTTTTAATCAATTCCAGAGCTGAGCTGCCACATTTCTTAGTACTTGTCCCACTGCAGAATTTCACACTGCTTCAACACCAGCTCTCATACACTCCCTGACAACCTAATTAAAGGATTTGCTTTTAGGGCTATGTTATACCATAAAGTATTTTCTCTGCTTTTTTCTTATCTACTGAATGAAATCACATATTTTTGTTCTGCTTTGTAGCATCAAAAGCTCATTAAAAGATTTCTCCACATATACAATGGCTGCATGTGTTCTTAAGGACTTTTTTTTAGTGTTTGACAAATGGAAGTATTTTAGATTTTCTTCATCACTGATACCTAACTCCTAGCTCATGCCACAGTACTGTTTCTAAACATACTGTAAAAGAACAGGGGAAAAAAGACAAACCTAAATCAAAGATATTATTAAAAATATACGATGAAAATAAGAGACTGCAGATTCATTTCTTGTACAGCTGAACTAATCTCGGACATGTCTGGGGGAAGTAATGGCCAGGAAGTTCCTCCTCAATGACAAAGGCTGTTCTGAGTGTCAGAAAGTACTTCTGAGTACTTTATTTCATTATATATTACTGGCAAATAGAACAGCACCTGACTAATAAATGTAAAAAAGTTGTATTTTTTACTCTGGCTCAATCCAGAACTTATTTTGCCTTGTACTCCAACATCAGCACACTGCTTCTAGTTCAGTGCAGTTCTCAGAAGGCATTTTTCCTCACTATCACAGAGGAAGCCTCCAGAACTGACATACCTACTAAATTCCTTGGGACTTGGATGACATCTTCAGCAAATTCAAGGTAACTTCTTGCCTTTTTCACCGCATCTTGATCCTACGATAGAAAGAGGTGTAAGAAACAAGATTCATCTCCCCAAGGTTTGTTTTTGTTTGCTTGCTTCTTTCAGGTATTTTCTGAAATGATAAAGAAGGGAACTCACCTCTCCATAAATATGGAATGTACAAGTATCCTCATCAAGATCAATGGCAGTCACTCCAGGGACTTTCCTGGCTTGCTGAATATTGGCACCATGAGTGCCAATGGCCAAACCCATGAGGTCCTCACGTACTACAAACTGTTCGTGGAACCGCGACGCGAGTTGCCTAGAACTCTGAAACAAAATCTCCTGTCAGCTCAATTGGATTGTCTCTCCAGTACATTGGAGAGAGAAATCAACATAGATTTCAAGCCTGTTTTTCAATCAGGTGCTTAGCCTACTTTTTATTTAATCAATTCCTTTACTGCACTTATTTTAGCTTCAAAAACACCAAGGGGTCTYCTTCAGAAGTCTTTTAAATATTAACATAAGGCTGGCCTTTAGCTGTGCTGATACCTCTACTTTGAATTACCCTTTAATAACTCCAGTTATCAGGTGTTACTAGGTAAGACAGAACTCATAAGGTAGTAAAATAGTAACTGTGGTGATTATTAAAGCAAACCTTATGATCTCTGAGAAAAAAAAAACTGCACCAATTTCAACAGGTGGATGAAACTGTAATAACTCAACCACTGTCAAAAAATTATATATAAAACAGAGCAACTGGGGATATCTACTGCACTTTATAAAAAATGAAGAATCCATGGCTCTGCATGACAATACAAAAACCATTTGAACTCAGAGAACAAGTATGTCCAGAATTTCATCCAGGAATCACACATCTACCAAGACAGAAGGGTCAGATTGAGCACTCACAAGCATGAGCATAACAGAACCCAGGAAAGGAACAATAGTTCAATGCATTGTGTGAAGATAGAGAATTTCCAACTGTGATAATCTTTTAAGGAAAGAGTGTTCTGCAAGGAAGAAACAGGATAAAAGCCAAGATATATAATCCTGCCCGTGTTCCTGCATTGCAATCAAAGCTGCAACTGCTGTTAAGGCATACATAAGCACACTTCAAATTAGCAGTTTAATGTCAGCAAAATGAGACCCTACAGATGTTGAGAAAACATTAAGGAATTGCCCACAACAAGCCCTATACTGTTCCAGCTAAAGTGGTATTGCTTTCTGACCTGCTCCTGCTTAAAGCTGTTGGTAAATATCCTGTGCTAAATCACTGTTTCAAAGAACTGGTTACAGTTGATAGTGGGGTAAGTATCCAAGTGTTATGAAATACTTCAGATACTATGAGTGCAGTCAAGCACTTCAGYAGCTACATTACAGACAACTTGGAAAGCAAAAGTTATTTATAATTGCTCACATTTCTACATTTCAACAGACAATCCAAATGCTGATTTACTAGTTGACATCTTTTATAGACAGCCAAACAAGAGGAGA
Source organism: Mixornis gularis (assembly GCA_003546035.1). Classification (NCBI taxonomy): domain Eukaryota; kingdom Metazoa; phylum Chordata; class Aves; order Passeriformes; family Timaliidae; genus Mixornis; species Mixornis gularis. The sequence continues at coordinate 2,399,004 of QVAJ01000061.1, read as the reverse complement.
GAACAGGACAACCAAGACAATGATCAGTTGTTAACTATCTACAACATGCAGAAAGAAGCTACATCATCACTGAGGACTTTGGCTCTGACAGTCAAACCAGAGTTTTACTGCCTGCACTGAAACATCATTAGCTTTTCTGCAAATTATTACCAAGCGTGTTCTATTTAAACATCAGAAATTCTGTATTCTACTTCCCTCCAATGCATTATTAAGAAACATCTATTCAAGTAATGTATTAATACCTACACAGCAGCCATAACTGAATTCTATTTAGATACAGTAAAACACAAACCAGAATGCAAAACACTTATAAATTCAGGCTTTTTTGGTTTTCTAGTGAGAACCAAATCAAGTTTGAGACTTACTCAGCGTTACAACGACAAGAAGAATCCAAGACTAGTTTGGGAAAGGAATCAATGACAAAGTTGTTGGTGCATGCATTTGTGGGAGCATGTAAAGGGAATTAGCTCTAAAGAGGCTGTTGTTCTTCCCACCTCCAAAATAATACTTTGCACTTCAAGAGGTAAACTGCCCACACAACTGTCAGTTGTGGAGGATAAGGAAGAATGATTACTGAGGAGCTACACTGGGGTGCTCAGTAAGGAACACCAATGAGGAAAACTGGGTCCATCCTTCATCTTGAGAAAAACCAATACCCAAACAAATTTGGATTTCAGCTCTGAAACCCAGAAATCAAGATACTACTAAAGAGAGAACAACAGGAATGAGAACTTCTTGTGACAGTGAGTATATACTCACTGGATACACAAGACCTGAACATGACATCCCGCTGCAAACAGCTGTAACCCCTGGGAAGGAGGGATGAAACCTTGTCCTGCAGAAACACTGCTGSTACAAACCAGTGTCAAACTGAGTCACAGCACTTTAAGTGGTACCTCTGGTTCTTGACAGTTTTATCTAGAATCTAGAAAGTTTTCAGAAATACTGCTCTTTTTTCTAATTTGCAGATAGGAGAAAAACCATGAAGAAATGTTAATTCTGATGTATAAAGAACCCTTTATTTCCTAGCCTACTCTTTTTCTTTTCTTTTTYTCTTCTTTTTACCCATGGACAAGTATGACTCAAGCTTCTTGCCAGTCAACACCCACTCACCAGTCACAGGAGTATCAGAAGCTGTATCTGCTGTAAGATTATTTCCTAACATTTTATCTATAGACAAACCTATCCCTTCATACATTCTACCAACATCAGTTTTCACCCCTTCCATCTCATTTCCGCTGTGTTATTCTGCTAGATCCAGTTCTAGTCCTAGCACTATCATGATGTATTCACTCCCATCTATTTTTAAGGCTACCAARTATGTGGCTTTATTTGTGCAATGATGGCTAACTATTTTATGCTTCAAAATATGAAAGAAACACATGTGGTATGTGTGTCTACATATCTGTATTAAATCCCCCACAAAATCCTGCTGATAAAAACGAGGCTTTGAAAGAACAGGCCCTATAACTGTAAACATCTTTGCTGGATGACACTTCCATCTGCCTTTTCTTACCACCTAGATTATTATCAGTACATCATTACTTTCACCTCAATGCAAGTCCTACCAGCTAAGAAACGCACGAGGGATTTTTTTTTTCTTTTTCTATCATCTGTTTCACTCAAATTACTTCAGGGAAAACAGGCAACATACCTCCAGCTGTTTGCTGGCTTCTTCATTTCTCAGTATCAGGGATAACTTGGTGCGAAGACTCCGAAAGTGCATATCAATCAGCATGTTGGCCCTCTTCGTGGTCACGTCGTTGATTGACTGAATTATTAATAAACACAACAGTGGTTTTTACATGTGGGCTCTTGAAACAAGCCACTGCCAACTGTACAGTAAAATATCTGTACTCACCAAAATAATAAGCTGGTGGTTTTCAGGATCGTATGTTACAGAAAAAGCTCCAACTGCTTTTTTGAAGTCCTTATGTGCAGATTCTTTGGCACACCTAGGAATAAAAATGTAAYGAAGTTAAAAATAGTAACCACTGGGTTTATGGTCAACAGCCAAAAAGTATAATTCCTTAATACAAAGAATGTAAATAGAGATTTCCAAGCTCTCCCTTTCAAAGCAGGTGTTATTTTATTCCGTTATCATTTATATTACTCATTTTTATTTCATTTGTTTACATGAGTAGGATTAGAACTATKTCAGAAATTTTCTGTATGTATATCTGTGACATGACAAGTTAAACAAAACTACATTAAAAAGCTCTAATCATTATAATCAGCAAGTTCGACATTACAAACACATCATGAACCATTAAAATGTGTGATTTCATTGTAACCCCTGCAGCATTCTAATGACCTGATGCTCATCTCATGCTGTGCTTGGCTTCTCCAGGTTTCCTGTGGCCACTCAGCCCCAAGTGAACCTGTGCATGCTGTAACACTAACTGCAGGAAGTTWTAGTCTAACCTGAATTTATAACTCATTCCACACTGAGGCAATAAACATGCATCTCAAGGAAAGCAGAAAGTGAAGGCAAACAGGGGGAGTCAGTATTAATCTGACTTTTAGCGCATTATCTATACGAGAACAACATGTCCACGGTCTTAGAGAAAGCCAGCTGGCTTGGTATCATACTCTGTGAGGTTTCATTATTGTTTAGCTATGCCCAGAGCCATCATCAAATTATAAAAGTTGACCAAGAATGGATTCAGATTAACCTGTGCACATCACTGGACAGCTCTAAGAATAAAAATCTAAATCTGTACCACACACAAACCTTAAAATTTCAATGGAAGTGTTTTTCTCCTCCAGGACTAAACTGCAATTCAAAAATCATCTTTTCTATTTTTAAAGTAYGACCATATCGATATTTGCATTTTTTACATTCTTATATTTCAAAAAGTTAATTTAAAGTGGTAAAAAAGCATTTTTAGTCCTCTTGTCTCAGCCTTAAGAAGTTACCCACATTCTGAAACAAGTTATAAAGAAACGCTTGTACTTACATTTGCCTTAAATCTTCAGGAACTGCCAGTTTGATTTTATGAAAAGTATCTTTTGTTGCGGGTTTATTGGGGTTCACAGATCTCAAACGCTCAATTGTGACAATTTCGTTGTATGTAGCATCACAGGCTGCATATTCTATTACGTAGAACTGATATAAAAATAATAAAATCATCCAAGCCACATATTTTATGACATGAGTGAGCATTACACTAGTAAGGAAAAGGTACTGTTGTTAACTGTACAAGTCAAATTTGACTTCTCAGGTTGAGGTTAATGGTAATTGCAACTGTCCTACTCAAGAAACTCTTAAAAAATGAAGAGAGATTAGTTCAAACCACAGTGCACATCAATATATAAACAGAAAAGAAAGAAAAAAAGCATAAGTAAATATAAAATATATATATATATATGTATATATGCATACTCCTACCTCACCCTTTATCATTCTCACTTTAGCCAACCACCAACAGCAGGGTTCTTTTTCATTTGCCCTGGAATAAACCTGAACAAAATACATACATTATATTCTTAAACGACATCACAAAAGCTGACACTAATATGATCAGGACCTCCACAGGAACAAAATCCAGCAAACATCTTGGTACATAAAGTTTCTGAGCACAACACAGAAAGCACATAACAGAAAGACTGTACAGATAATAATAATAATAAATAATACAGTGCCCAATCTACTGGCATGTGCTGCTTCAGTCTTGCATGCAGTCAAAAGAGAGATAATTCAGACTTTTACATCTGCTAATATTTAATCAACGGTATTTCTAATTGTGTCTAGGTCTGATGAGGTCCTACCAGTGGGTGAGAGGGAGGTGACACACCTGCACATCTTTAGCACATATATGCTATCTGCCACATCCACATTACAGAAGTTWGGCCATTTTCTTATCTTTCAAATTAAAAACTTACAGAGCATGCAAGCAAAACGAAAATCTTGAAAGTTCTTTAAATTAATTACAAAAGTGTTACAATTTTATCAAATAAGGACCTTTTAGCAATATGCTGCTTTGAAGTCAATCTCTTTGCATATATATTAAAGTATTTACATATACACATATATGTCTATACTTTTAYGTATACATACATATAATGCAAATTATCTGATTCAGCTTGAAGCTTTGGTAATAGAGACATTATTACCTTACAGCTTTAGAACTACAGCTCATCACCTATTTGTGAATTAATCCAGTCCTACAAAGGACTGATCTGAAATCAATGCACCACTGGTCATGTTTGTCAATGAGCCTGTAGCTCATGGTACATGGAATTTGACATGGCCTTTTGTGGTACATGGAATTTACATGGTTTACTACTGACAAACTCTGGGTTTGGTGATGTGTTTCCTGATGTGCCTGACACTGTGTTTTTTGGAATCAGAAGAGGTGACGTCACCTAACATGGAAGCAAACCTTCCAATGGCTTGGCTGGCTTTTTCCCAGTGAGTTCTCTCAACTCCCCAAGACAAGAGCTGTTAATGGAGCATACACACCTCTACTTCATCACTTTCATTGATGTCTTTATTGTAGCCTGCAGGTGGTGGGAACCTCACATCATGGAATGGGATYTGTCTCTCTGGTTGCCAGCTACAAACAAAAACACAGTGAATGGTCTAAATATTTTCATCTTCTTTGTAAACAGAAATCAAACATTTTGAATCCATTCATTTTACGGTTTCAAATTCCGTGCATATATGAATTAAAGGTAATGTGATCCAACATACACATAATAAGAAAAAAAACACATCATAATGACCATTGAGCATCTTCAATGAAACCCTGATGTCACCTGCCGTCTTTTGAATCTTCTAGTAAAAGTTCTCCCTCTAGTATTTATAGGTGTGGTTTTCAACCCCAACATTAGAAACMCAGATTAAAAAAACATTTCAAAACACATTSTGAAGGAAGTGAGGGACACTTCCTYCAAAACATRTTTGYATCTTCTTTTTCTTTGGTTCTACTACAGGCCATGAAAATTTGATCAGGATTCAGTCTGAATACGGTTTTAATTTTCAGTTTCTTTAACGGAGACTGGATAAATTTGGTTTCTAGATCAGAAAACTGGTATTCATCACTTATCTATAGAAATTTTGCAATACAATAATATAATATTCACATGAGAAAGAGTCAGTAAGGGTACAACTGACTTACTCAAACATGGGCTGTCATCATGCAAATTCAGTAACAACATGATTATCTTCCCAGCAAAACCCATGTTACTACGGTTTTGCACTTGAAAGTATTTAAACCATTAAAAGCATTTATACGGAAATGTCACAAAATAGTAGATACTAAATGCAACTTTAAAACATGCCAGCACCATGTTTAGTGTATCTAACACACACCACTCTAYACTAAGCCATATTTAGGTCAATCAAATGCAAGGTTGATACTCTGTCATTTACAGGTACAACACCARCAATACACTTACTTGTTTTCAAATGAAACTGTTATTGAATCTTCATGCACATCCTTTACAAATGCCTGTGAAGGAAATAAAGTATAATTATGGTATGCTTATGGACACTTTCAAAAATAGTTTTAAGCCTGTAAAACACCTCCTTTTCACAATTTTTAATGAATCTCACAATGAAAGTATGTTTTAAAGTCAGCCTTTTTAATTTTGCAGTAGACTTCTATAAGACACATACTGAAAACTGATAACCACCTTGGGTTCATGACTGCCAGTGCACTGATACACAAACAAAATGCCTCAGCTACCAAGACAGTATTTCTACTTTTTAGAAGCAACAGGAAAAGTTAGGAGGAAATGACAAGATAGTTGTTTGATTTTCTAATCACATTTAATATACAGACAGGCAGAGAAATAAACATCAGTATTCCTCAAAAAACAAACAAAACCAAAGCCCATAAAACCTCCAAGTCCTGTCTCTTCCCTCTTTAYCTCAAAGTACATTTGAACATTGCACTAGCAAAACTCATCTATATCAATTCCAGCAGAATCTTCCCCATATTTACTTCATCACACGAGGTCTGCAGAGTACAAACTTTAGACAGATGCCCTGGGGTCTTCCTTCCCTTTTTTTCCTGGGGGACGGACATCAGTTGTGCTCCCAATGCCACCACAAAGCACAGGACAGAACTAGGACTCAGCACCGAGGGCTCCTCCTGCCTTTTGCACTCAACTGACTGATTTGGATTTGATCAATGTTTGACTTAAAGCCCCAAATGTCACCCCCACCATTCCCCACCTACAAAACAGCAAGACCAGTACTCAAACGATTTTGGGATTTACTTATGAAAATATTTTTCTTAACCTGAAACAATGGAGGTCACAGGTTAAGCGGGGATGAAAAGATTGTGGGGTTTTTTCTTTATTTTTACAAAATATCTCTATGAACTTCTGAAATGAGCTGCTGAAGTGCTGAGTATTCCACTAATCTTAGTCCACACACAGTGTCATTGCATAGTAGAGAGATAAAGCCCATGAGCAAGAAAGAATAGAGAAGTTTGTTCTACTAATGGAGATGCACTGTAGTAAATAAAAATATTCTCATTAAATTGAAAATAATTCAGGAACAACTACCACTCCTGTAGAAGAATTAGTTAATGAAGTACGGAACATTTTATTACTCTACATTTTGTTATTCTTGCCCTTGCAGGTTTCCAAGACAAGAAGACATCCCATCTCTCACAAGAAGGTAAGAGCCTCTCTTATATGGAACTTAAATGGTTTTTACAAAATTCTTTTGCTGTTTTTGCTTTATAAAAGTATTCCAAAATATTTTCTGAGTTGCASCAGTATCTTAGTATCAAAGAAGAGCAACACCCGACTACTAACACAGACTTCCAAGAACTGACTATACTGAATTCAGTGGCACACGCACATGAATGTCATCACTCAGAGTCATTCAGTACGAGCAAGAAACCATCCCAGCTGAGAACTGAAACATAACCAATGTCACTGTCAATAGAAGTTGAAGGAAAGCCACAGTGACAACGGCAAAAAATTATTTTGCACCTTGCTCCCCTCTCAATACTCTTAAGAACAAGACTTTATTATTGCTAGCAAGCCAAGGAGACTTAAAAAAAAGTCTCCAAATGTTATTTGCATAGACACGAATTTCAAAATTCCATATTCCTTCAAAGGGATTACAAGCACAGCTGATGTTTTCCAATGACATGGAGTAAAGAAGACTTAAGACCACAACTCAAGATCATGTTCCCAGCAGTACAGAAATGGTATTTACATAAAGAGGCAACAGAGCTCTCAGTTGATCATTATGGATACTGAACATTTAGCTTATGTTTCATATTGCACTGTACTCTCTAAGAAGATTCCAGAACTGGATATGCATTTAGATAAAGACACTAAATAGGCACGGAAATTCAAACATAAAGGTGCAGGTATGTGAAATTAAAATGCATCCCCATGAAGGGACAGAACAGTGGCTCTGATCAGTTTGGACACAAAGATGAAATGCCTTAAAAMCAAAGTGAAACTGGACAGAAGCAAAATGAGGTAACAGGACAGTGAAAGACTTAAGCAGCTATCACTATTGCTAACAGCAGAAACACCAAGAAAGAGTACACAAAAAGCTGTCTGTGGACAGAAGCACATTTTATTATGGCAAAGGTTGATTCTTCTCCTCTAATGTGGAAAAAAAAATCGAATGTGGTAAGTTTTCTACACCAAATTTGACTCTGAGTCACATAAACCATTTCATTTCTCTCCAAGCTTCAGATATAATTAAGTAAAAAAGTTTACAGCATGGCATTTCTCAGACACATAAGCATTCACATTCTAAGAATGGTTATATGCTAAATATATGGTCTATAACAAARTATTTGTTTAAAAAATAAAAATTATTGGAAACACCAGCATATTTTTATGCTAAATGGAATGACAGACACTTCAAAGTAAAAAAAAAAGGCTTCAGCTGCCATGAAATTTTGCTTTTTTTAAAGTCTGCTCACATCATCAGATGTGAGCATTGTCAACCATTTTAATAAAGGAGGATAAAAACTGTAAGAAGGGAAAGAAGAGAAAATATGCTTTTTTAACATAAAAAAGCKACGTTGATAACAAACGTGCATCTACTGTTAGTGTAACAGTTCTGAAACATTTCATACCTGTTGGAAGGAGAATGTCAAAAGGGAACTCGGTGGATAATCAAGTCTGAGAAAGGCTGGACATACAAAGGAACAGAATAGGGAAAGAAAAACAGTCACAGAAATGGTCACCAGACGAGGGAAAAGGGTACAGAAATCATCCTCAGAAGGACTGAGCAGACAGGCTCAGGAATGTACAAAGAGACTGGAAATATTGGCTGAAGGTGTCTGCATGGAACAGTGAAAGAAAAATAAATGGATACAGAGGGCCACAGGAACAGTTGCTAACAGTGAGACCTGGAGCAATAAAGTGGTAAGAAAGATGAATTATTTTATCAGTTGTAGCTTCAATGAAGTTATCTATAAAACCAAGCAAACAATAGCAAGGCACTGAAACTACTTGGATAAAGTAGAAGATTTTCACAAGGTTATAGAGCAAGAAGTGGCAAAAATTGGGTTACAGACAACATATAGATGTTAACAACAAACACCATTCCAAAACTGACTGCCTCATCAACAGGATGCTTCCCATCTTTAGTAGAGGACACGAGAGAGAATCACTCCCAAACTGGAAAAGAAAAATCAATGCCATGTTGGAAAGGCATCCAGCATGTCCCCTTTTAGAGGGAAATACCTAAAGCTAATCCCAAAAGGATGAGGCAAAGGCTGTCTATTAGTCCTCTGTGAATGAGATAAGARCTTCAAAACCCAATTTACTACTCCTATACAAGAAAATATATGAGAAGATATGTCCCAATCCTGCACATCTTCAAGATTTAGTTACTTGGCTGTGAGCTGCAAAAAGACAGATTCTTCCCCTTGGATTCACAGTCCTGCTGGTTTGTTGGACCAGCCTCCATAAAATAAGTAAGGAAATCTAACATTTTCTTTCCAAGGATTGTGGGCCCAACCACACAGCAAGTCATGACTAAGCATCTCTAGGTACCAGACTGTCAATTATCCCTGAATCATCCCCATTTACTGCACTGTGCTTCCCATGGAATAATTCATCTTAGGCAAGGAGGAAAAAAAAAAAAATCATGAAAGTACAAAGTATTCACTAAGCAGTATTTTAATTCCATTCAGAAAGATTTAGCCTGCACTACAGCAGTCACATCAACACACTCCAGTGTTCCAGAGCACCTCACCAGGATGAAATTTGAATTCAAATCTTACAGCTGGCTATGAAGGCATCCTCAAACCATCTCTGTGTTTTATCCTCTGGGTATTTCTCAGAAAACACTGGTGAATTACTCTCAGCAGGGCTTAGGTGGGTACTTTTGAACTGTCAAGATCCAGATGCTGCTGGGTACACCCAAAAATGCTCAGGTCCTCAGAGAGACCTCCAAGGAGGATAGGAAAAGCTGAAGCCACAATGAGGTGCCTACTTGAGCCACTTCACCCATCCTGACTACAGCAGCCTCATCCTCCTCCCCCTTCCATGTCTCAGTATCAAGAGAGGTGCATCTTCCTAAAAAATTTACACAGTTTCATTAACTCAGAATTATTCAAAGCCAAAGAAATCTTCACCAGTTCTCAGTAAATCATGAGATTGGATAAAATAATTGTTTTGCTTTTGGTTTGTTTGAAACATTACTTCTGTAAATCACTTCTCAGGAGGCTGCTTAAAGAAACTTTTAAAATGAAAAAATAAAACTGTTCTGCAACTAAATTCACACTTGACATCACTGCACACTTCTTGTTATGCTGGGTCAACATTCATTTTTTACAACCTAACTGCCAATCTATAAGATGGGCATAAAACTCACAAGAAGAAGAAAACCCTATTACTTTATAACAGAGTGATACTCAGACATTATGATGAAAGAGAAATCTCTAACTAGAATTCAAGTAATTCAAACTAGGGGAAAACTAGAGGAAAATTGCTGGTTTATACTATACATTATTGCATGAGGGTGCAAAACAACTCCCACTTTTTTATTCTTTTAAAAAAAGTATGTTGCATTTATCTTAAGTGTGATGCTCCATCTAAAGAGGTAATTCAGGTGAAGACAGATAAAGCCATCTGCCCATTTTTCCCTTTAGACAATTTAACCAAATCTTCTTGGTTAGTGATAAAGAGGAAGCAAAAAAAAAAATATCCTAAAAGTTAAAAGTCAAAATTCCTTATCCTTAAAAGTCAAAATTCCTAAAAGTTAAAGGACAAACATAACCATACCATTGCTTGGGGCAATGTCTGTGTTAGAACTTGGGTACACTAAACCATGAATAAATTCCATGAACAAATGCTCAAATGAAGCTTTCACCTACACACAAGGGAGACAGGGCCCCATGGTCAAACTTGAACATCAATAATAAAAAGTTTCAGAAGCTTTCATTTGTCCCAGGTTTGTTCCATAATATTTGTCACCATGTCACTGTTACCATCATCTCTTTCACATCATTGTGTAACTACTCTAATTTGATAAAAGCCTCGTTAAAAGTTCTACTGTGAAATCCATTTACTCTTTCTGCCTCTTTCTGACCAAACACTGTACCTTTAAAAATGTAAAACTGGTTTTTAAAAGGGCTGGATTATTTAATTCCAGGAAGCAATGTACAGATATGGAACTCYGACCACAGGATGAACTCACTCACAGGATGCTTATTTACCACTGATTTGTATCACATACTTTTTTTTGAAAATAAAATTTAAAAAAAAAATATTTTCAGAATAGGATAGTAGCACACAGATTCTAAAAATAAGCTTTTAAGAGGTCTTTTTTTTCTTAGAAAAACTCGGAGGTGTTGGAACTGTATCATCAGGGTATCTCCCTGGCTCACCACAGGAACATGTGAGTGTGAAACTCGACCCGGCCCTTCATTGCTAACATAAATATTGGATGTGGCACAATAACTAGGCCCAATTTTTAAAGTCCTAGGAGCATTTAAACCATGGGAGACTTGCAGGAACTGACCCATGGCTGTTCCTGCTATGTTGATAACAGGGCAATGAGAGTAGGCCSAAGCCAACCATATCCGAATATTATTTTCTGTAAAACTATGAATTATATCCTATTAATAAGCTGATTAATACAACCCAACTCATGCAAAGCCACACAATACTACACGGTATTAATAAAACATATTCAGTGCTCGTATGTTCAAGGCTCAGTGATGGCTTTATTAAGCAAAAGGGCTTGGAAACAAACATGCAATGCCACTAAGCAATTTCAGTAGGAAATACATTTGATATTTACATGTATTTAGAGACTCAGCAGAGATATACTCGGCCAAGCAATGCTGCCTTTAATATCATTAGGCACTTCTCCTGCCATGGCATCAGGAGCAAGAATCCACCCCAGCATTTCATCAGGAATGTGTATTAAACGAGGGCCCCCCTCCTCCCCGCCTTGCAGGCCGTGCTCATGCAGTGCAGCTCTCCTGGAAACCTGGACGGCGAAGAGAGACTTTCCTTAAGTAGCGACAAAAGCYGAGGATTTAGCAATTAATGCCCCATCCCGGCGCTGATCCTCGCTGCTCAGCGCCGGGACGAGGCGGCCCCGGGCGCCCCTTCCCACAAAGGGGGAAGGCCCGAGGCCTCCCCGCTCTCCCTCCTCCTCGGGCCTCCGGTCCCCTCAGCCACGGCGGCTCCCGGCTCGCTCCCCGAGGCCACCGCGAGGGACCCGCCGCGGCCTCCTCCACCCCTGCCTGCTTCTCCCTCCTCCTTCCTGCCCCAGGGCCTCCGCTCTCCCTCAGCGCGGGGAGGAGGAGGAGGAGCCGCCGCCGCCTCCTCCTCCTCCCGTTGCCGTCCCCGCTCCCTCCCCTGGGGCCCGGCCCGGCCGCGAGCACCCGGTACCTTGTAGAAGGCCCCGTTGGAGCCCCGCACCTCCACCACCAGCTCCTCCATGTTGTGCGCGGTGCGGGAGACCCGGGCCCGGCACCGCCTCCCTTCCCTTTCTCTGTGCCGGCGCAGGCGGGGGAGGAGCGGTGTGTGTGTGCGGGGCGGGGGCGCTCGGTTCACGCCGAGCCCGGGGGTGTGGCCGCCCTGGGCGGGGAGGGGGAGGCAGCGCCGGGTGGGAGGGGGGCTCTGCTCGGCGCCGCCGCTCCGGGCCCCGGGGCCGCCGGAAATGAAACCGAAACGAGCGGCGGGCGGCGCGCGGGGGGGCGCGCGCGCGGCGCCCGGTTCGGCACGCGAGCGCGCTCGGGGCCCGCGTCACGTGACCGCGGCGAGGGGCGGGGCGGGAGCGGGCCCGGGGCCGGCGCGCGCCACTCGCTCGCCCACCCGCCGCCGCCTCTGTAACGGCCCCGCGCGCGCGCGCAGCCGCAGTGGCGCGGGGCGCGCGCGAGAACCCGGCAGTTGCGGGGCCGAGGTCCCGCCTCCTTCGCCGGCCCCCCCACCCCGGCCGTCGCGCGCCGGAGTGACCGCCCTGGTGGCCAATCTGGTCGCGCGGTGCCGCGGCGCGCGCCTGAGTGACCGGCACTGCCGGCCAATCAAATTGCGCGGCCTGACCGGCGCTGGTCGGGGCGCGCGGCGCYCTCAGGCAGGCCCATATGGCCGGGGGTGTGTGACTGTGGGTGTCCGCGTCCCGGTGTCCCTGTGCCCGGCCCGGCCCGCGACCGCGCTCAGGCGGGGCCGGYGCGGGCTTTGCTGAGGCCCCAAACGGCACCGAGTAACGGCCCCGGGGARCGATGGCAGTGCGGGGCCTGGGGCTGGGCGAAGGGAATGACGGGCCGAACAGCGCGGAGCCTGCTGGGATGGAGGGGGACATGGCGGCAGGGCCTGTGAGGCTTGGGGTCGGTCCCTGAGGGGCTGTCCTGGGGAGAGAGAAGGCTCAGCCGTGCAGTGGGCTCTGCCTGCCTTGCCATGGCCAGGAGTTTACAATAAATATGAATTGAGCACACACCTTGAGTCCTTTGTGCAGTTTTGGCCACCACAGTATAAGAAAGAGCTAAAGCTCCYGCCCAAAGGAGGCCGCGAGGATGGTGAAGGGCCTTGAGGGGAAGACGTGTGAGGAGCAGCTGAGRGAACTTGGTCTGGTCATCCTGGAGGAGACTGCGGGGAGAGCCGATCACAGTCTGCAGCTTCCTCACAAGAGACAGACGCTGCTCTCCGTGGTGACCAGTGACAGGATCCGAGGGAATGGCCTGAGGCTGCATCAGGGGAGGTTCAGGTTGGATATCAGGAAAAGGTTCTTCACCCAGAGGGTGGTTGAGCACTGAACAGGCTCTCCAGGGCCTGGTCACAGCCCGAAGGCTGCCAGAGCTCAAGAAGTGTTTGCACAATGCTCAGGCACGGAGTGAGATTCTTGGGGCTGTCCAGGAGTTTGATGATCCTTGTGAGGAGTCCCTTCCAACTCAGGACATTGTGTGATTCTGTGAATTGTGACTCGATTAGGAATGGTCCAGCTTCCTGCAGTGGTGGTTCTGCTGAAGATCTGAACACCTCCCGAGGGGTCTGGCACCAGACGGGCTGAGCCGAAGGGACAATTCCTCCACCTCGCCCTGTAGCAGATCCTTTGTTCAACACACAAGCTCTCCATGTAACACATATTACTATTTTAGCACTGTAGATTCCATAATGTTGGGAAAGATCTCCGATACCATTGCAGCCTTCAGCTGCATTTAAACCCTCACAGACATTTCACCATCACATGGAACATACAGTTCACTGTAGAACCTGATGGTGAATAAAGAACATAAATGATGGAACATATGCAACTTGGAGTGCCCTGGCACAAAAGATGCTTGTTCAGCTTTACATTAGACCTGCTCAAATGTTGACATCCTTATGTTTTCTAATATAACTACAAAGAATCAGAGAAGGAAAAAAAAATCCTGTTACCCATTTATGCTCAAAATTCACAATGTATTACTATGGCTGTGATTTCTCTGAATATGTGTGTGATGCTGTCCTTACATGAGTCTCAGTGAAATTCCACACCCATTGCACTCATTGGACAAGAAGTCACAGGTTTTTCAGTAACCTCACTGAAATGGTGATGTTTTAATAACCAGATCAGGACTTGGAAGAAGCAGTTACAGTAAATAGAGATACAAAGATGAAAAACTTCTTAGGCATTGCTTTATGAATAATCAATAATAGCTGAAGGTTAAATATAACCAAAATATTGCAGTTTTATTAGCTTGTCCTTGGCTGAAGTGATACACAGAAATGACAGATATCCCAATCAGGGTGTGGAGCAGTGGGTATTCACAGAACTCCTGAAGACAAGCTGAACTAAACTAGGGATGATTTGAAGTGTTACTCTGTGTGGACACGAAATCAGATCATGCTATGCTTGTTCATTCAGTTCTTTGAATAGTTAATACGAACTTTCTCTGGGAATGCTGATAAAATAGTCTTTGAGGTAGTGTTCATGTGGGGATGCAAGAAAAGCATAACAATCACAAAAAGACAAACCCGAATATTGCAAAATGATTAAAACAAAAAAAATCCTTCATTACATATATTAGAATGGTGGGTAATCTTTAACCTTGTAAAAATATATTAGTGAGAAGAGCCAACTAGTCTATTGATTTTCTGTCTTAATTATTTAAGCTGACCTTCAATGAAACTTGACTGTGTTTCTGTTTCTTTTATAAGTCATTAGTTCACCTCTGCCTCTGAATATGTAGTTTTCTGTATAGTAGCCAGGGAGTAGGGAGCCATCCAAGGTTCATTTTTGCCACAGATTCTACTTTAGTGTAGATATACGTTTCCACAAGTGGTTTTCAGTTTCTACAGGATACTGTGTCTTCCTGACCTGAATATGGAAAGAAGGCTGAGGGATT
>QVAJ01000061.1:2355319-2367532 GCA_003546035.1 Mixornis gularis | reverse complement strand
CAACAGGTGTTGTTGCTATTTCTGAGCCAATGGGAGAAGTCTCAGCCCTAAGGACCAATGATGTGGTTTTTTAGCACAGCGTGTTATAAAAGGGCTGAATGAATTGTAAATAAACCTGATTTCTACTGCCTCCTGACTGGAGTCAAACATCTTTATTTTGTGTCCCATCGTGACAAGCTCTCYGCAGGACAGCAGAGGGCAGATTTAYCAGCCACTCATTYCTGTGCTTCTTTTTCTTGCAATTAGTGCACCACCCTAAAGAGGGAGATAAGAAGCTGGAAAAACACAACTTACACTCCTTTAGYGTTAGTGATAACAGCTCGTTACCCCACTGAAAGTCAGAAGACGTGCCAACAAAGTTGCGACAGGACATAATTCATGAGTAGCAAAACTTTTCAACGTTAATGCAAAAGGTTCTGACGTGCCAGAACAATTGGAGCAGCTCAGCTCCTGAAGGCGGACTGGCAGAGCAGACTCCTCTCGATGCTGTTAAACAAAAGCACTGTTTTATGAAGAGATGACATGAGATATTAGGTTTAGCCTTCTATTTGTCATTGTRCTTTAAAATCATTAGAGGACCAACAGGAAACCTTTGTAAAAAAGTAGTTATATCGTGCAAGCTTAATAATTCACAGTGAATCCATTAAATTTACAAAGGTATTTAAAACAGCATCAAGGAACCGCTCCTAAAACACAAGAGAATAAGAATTGTGTGTAAAGAAAGCAGTATTATGATATCATAGTAAATTATGAGAATTTAAGGGGKTTTTTTGGTTGCATTTTAATATTCTTGGCTGTGTTCTGACTAGTGTAAAACTTGCATGAAAATATAATATTTTTAAACACAGCATGGGAGAGTGAAGAAAAAGTTGATGCTGCTCTGAATATCCCATTTAATTTTGTGAATTTCAGTAGCTCTTTTAGAAATGAGAAGATTTTGTTATTGGTCAAAATACTCTGTTTGTGGGTATATGTGTGTGAGTAGACATAAATTCTCAGTGTATGACGCAGAGTTTCTTCATTTGAAATTGCTAAAGCAGAATGCTTCAATGGATGTGTGAGAACTCCACTCTAAGCCAGAAAGAACACAACATTTTACACTGTCATTTCATCCATGTTCCCCGGCTTCCAGTTTGAAAYGAACCTTCTCATTCCCCTCGATGTGCACACAGAGCTTTATTCACCCTGCTGGCCCCAAACAGCCCATGAGACTGCTGGGTTCACTGGCCAGGTACAAACTGCTGTCAGAGGGYTTAAGAGAGGGGAGAAGAGGCTGAGGAAGGAAAGAGCAGAGTGCCACAGGCTGTCAGCATTTCCTTTTACAACACCCCTGCCCTCACATTCCGATTGAGCCGAGCAGMAGCTTTGGCTGCTCTGAGATTTCCCCTCAGCAGATAATTTTGCCCGGTTGCACCGTGGCTCAGGGTGTTTGCTGTGCCTGCTGAGGCTGCCCTGGTGAGTGCAGGAATAGGGTAAAAAGCTGGCTTGTCATTTCTTTCTAAGYGCAGCTAACAAGTAATCTGTAAGTCCCCATACAAAGCTGTTTTGAGAATGAGAAGTTCCTTTAACACAACAATCTATTCTGAGGGTGAAAAACAAATGCTCCTGTAATTACAAGGGAATTGTCCCATGAGAATAACTAAAGAAAATATGTAAACAATCCGAGAATAGATAGATTTGATGGACAGGTAGAATGCCTTTTACTAACCAACAGAATAATTARCAAGAAAGCTATAAACCAATTAGAAGTTGCCCTCGAGGGTGGTAAAAGCTGTATAAAAGGCAGCATGAGGCCATAATAAAGAACCTTCTGGACTTTTATGGTGTCACTCTGTGTGTTATGGCCATCCCAACACCAGGTGAGCCCTGAAGACGTGCCTGGGGCAGAGGTGCTGGGGCTGGCTGAGAGATGCTCTGCCAGAGCTGCACTCACAGCTCTCCGTATTCAGGGCACGTGCCTGTGTTATGCCTCCCTCCTGCCAGGGCACTTTGGTTTCCGTGAGTAAAGCAGCACATTCAGCTATCAAAGGGAGAGGGTGAAGGCAAAGAAAAGGCCAGGAAGTTCCCATGTTTAATGAACCTTTCATTCAGTATATACAGCTTCTCATGTAAACCCACAGTGTGGAGGGATCCCATGGAACTCAGACCAGGCACTGTGTGGGCTAAATCATTGCACGGGAAAGTAAGAAAAGAGTGTAAAAGGCTTATTAATTATCAAATTAGTCCTTTTTATTTTGGGCAATTCTAGTCTGTAATCCAATTCGTAAAATGATGTACGATTCGCAAGGGTTTTGTTGTGAAAAAGAGAATGAGGGCAAATTAACCTGCTCTGATTTTTCTGTATGACCTTAGCAYTTGGCATGAAGGATGAAAAAGAGGGTGATGAGCACCATTCTTCTTTCCTCCACCATAAAGTTACATGATGTAATTGCTCATCAGTGTAGACTTCTAAAAGCATGAAGATAATGACGGTCACTATGAAATAATGTGTTACTTACCCTGGTTCTTCATTTCTCCCCTATGCTGGCTAGAAGGAGGTRAGAGATATCTGTCATCTGAGTCTCACTGGGCTGAGTAAGAATCTTGGGTTCCATAAAACTGAAAACACAGTGTTCTGTGTTTTTCCTCAAATCCACGTTGAACAAGCAGAAGTTTTGTCCCTTTGCAGTACAAGAGTCAGTGAGAACTCAGAGTCACTGTATTATTTATACTCTGTGTGTTCTCTGAGGATACAGCTGTGAGATGGTGCCTAGATTACAGAGATTGTGTAGAATTATTCATTCTGTGTTGGATCATGTAACAAAAGCTGCAGCCATGAGCAGGTGATCTGATTCAAAGTGAGGGGGATGTGGGCCAGTGCTGTGCTCCTTGCCTTCTCATCACGGCACTGAAAATGAGCAGGTTCCCCTGCCTGTGGCTGGGTAGAGCTGCAGAATATCCCACGTCCAGGGCAAGGACACAGCACACTGCCAGGAGAGACCCAAGGAAAGGCACAATTGCAGCTCTGTGTGTGTGCCAGTGCAGCCAGCCTGGTGACAACCAAGGCCCAGCACCACGACCTCCACCCTCTGCCAGAATGAGAAACCTCTGCTGATCTGCTGTGGGCTTGATATTTCTGGGCCTGAGAGATTTTATCCTGCTAGCAGCTGCTAACTTCTTCCCAAGGAAAAATTTCTCAAGAAAGCTTCTTCCCAAAACAACCTTGGCAAACAACTCTCCCAAAAGAATCTCTCTCCAGGTGGTGTTTTGCTGTTTCTCTGGTTTAACCAGTGGGATCAGAGAGATGTCATCCGCTATTCACCAACCATGTTCAGTCTGTATGGGAACCCCTTATAAAAGGTAGTAAGAATTAGACAATGAACCTTTTTTCTATGCTCTTTGCCTTCTGAAATATTTGGAGTCTCTCATCTTTCTTTAGTGTCCTACAMTGACATTTCCCWGCAGTTGGAAACTGTAGCCCTGGTTCCGTGCCCAAAGTGCTCTGGTTTTCTGAAATTCTTTTCCCAAAGAATTTTCTGTAAACAGGAGAAATGTTTTTGTAACTGTAACTTTGTTATTCATTCCTTTCCCTAGGAGGGACTTCTTCTTGATGTCCCTCTGGTCTGACCAATGTGAGTGAAGAGGTTTTGCCTTTGTGTCACCAATCACATTGGTCTGTGTAAAATARTATAWAAGGGAGACACATCCCAAAAATAAAGGAKTCATTTTCAGCCTTCTGAAGTTCGCAGTCTRTGTCGTTGTAATGTAAAACAGYGTCAAATTAGAAAATAAAGCTTTCTTTTTCTATGCTCTTTGCCTTCTGAAATATTTGGAGTCTTTCTTTCRTGTCCTACAGTGACAATCTGCCTCATGTAGGTGGCACAGGAGTCGCAGTTTCCATGATTTCATTGCCATGGGTGGGCACTGAGGGCAAGGACAGGATGCTCCAAGGTGCCTTTCCAGGCTTCAGCAAATGCTCTGCAGTGCACAGACAAACCTGCAGCTGCTCTCACCCTTAGCAGAGTGGGTATCTCACTGTGACACCCACTCCTCCTAATTCTTCACTCCTGAAACTGGGTTTTACACAGGATTTGAGCAGCCCACACAAGGTTTTGCTGGTCCTCCTCTCAGGGAGCGTTTTGCTGATACTGAAAATATATATAGGAAAGTTATTGACCCTGTTATTACTGATGTAAAACACTTTCTAAACCCAAATCGGTGTTTATAAATATTCAACAGGAGATTTTGCTTGTGATTGATAGTTTTACTTTTACATCTGACACATGTAGGTGTTTTTTACTTTATGTTTTATAACAGCACAAGCAGAGCACTGCATGTAGTGCATGTTCTGTATCAGTATGTGAGTGGTGCAGCAAGCTCAGTGCAAGAGCCAAATGCCATGCAGAGACGAGACGTGACGTACATTTATCACAACCAGGAGAGAGAAAAAGCAAATTTCAGCCTGTTGGGCAAGCTGTACTTGCCTAAAATGTGAGCTTTTCTATCCCACACTGTCATACCTCCTTAATAACCCGCTGCAATAGGAGCTGATAATGAGGCACGTTGTGATTATATTAACTCTGCTGAACAAATGACAGTGTGGAATTGCTGTGAATACCAAAGGGTAAATTCAGGTGTGCATATTGGCAGTTGGCAGCCCACCCCTGGGACTGTCAGTGGGTACTTGAGCATCAGATCTGGGGAGCAGGCTGGCCTGGTGCCACTCCTCAGAACTGCAGTGGCTGGGCAGGACTGTGGTTAAAACAAGACCATCACAGAACCTCAGAAAATTAGTTTGCCAGGGTGTTTCATCCTGTAGCCTGAAGGCTTAGATTAACAACCTGTGTCAAAGTGACAGACTTTAGATCTTCAAAGGCTGTGGAATCCTCCCCATAGGAGGCTCCAGAGCTCCACTGTTTTTATCAGTCTGATAAAATCACCTTGCTGAGACTGTGGGTGAGATAGAATTTATACCCAGAAATGAACCGATCCGATCTGTAACATTTAAAATGAGTAATGAAAATATCTTCTTGGTTAAAAAGAAAAGCAGTGGGTTTTGTTTCTCAGAAATGCATACTGTGCTGATCATTAGCTTCATCATTCTCTAAGGTGTGCCAGCTTTGTCACAAGAGATCCACAAGAATGCCTAATTACTTGCAGATGATTTGTGGCTGGTGTTTCAGGCATATGTCAATGAAATCTGATCTGTTTTATAATACCAAGACACTAATCCTACTCTCTTTGCTAATTAAATGGAATTACACAAGTCAAAAAGTAAGCAATATTTGGYTGCTGCAAGGAAGTTTTTCTTTTTCCCTACACAGAAAGTCCCATATTCTTGTTCCACAGGACCCATTTCTACTCTSATTTCACCTACAGTATTGGGCTGACTTCTGCTGTAGAGTTGTGTTCTCTGCCTGTGGCTGGAGAGCTTCCCCATCGAGGTCTCACCTCTGGTTACTGACCCAGGCTCTTGGACGTTCTATGTGAAATAAAGCCAAAATAAATTGATGCAAGGGCTTAACACGCTGTCCTTTGTCCATGCTGTTGTGAACACCTGTTAAAGAGTTCTTGAAGGAGGCAGCAATTCATTGCAGCAGCATCACAGAGGTCAGTAGTGGCTTTGTTAAGGGAAGAGGGTCCAACYCTTGACCTGAACCTTTGCCAAAAACACTGCCAGGGGAACAGGGTCCAAATCAGGGGGGAATGCTCATGGTGATGGGATGTGATGAGAGGTGGAGGTCTCCCTTTTTACAGGACAATGTAAAACACCTCAGTTTGTTTATTCACAGTAGATGGGATGTGATGAGAGGTGGAGGTCTCCCTTTTTACAGGACAATGTAAAACACCTCAGTTTGTTTGTTCACAGGCACTCTTATGTACATGCCCAGCATTCCTGGATCCCCCTGCTGTGGCTGTGCTCAGGGCTGGGAACAAGCTGGGAGCAGRTACAAGGCATGAAAAAGTGCAGCACAAGTGCTCCTGGTGTCCAGATGTTCCTTCCCCAGACTGAAGCATTAAGGACTGGGTGAGCTATACATAACTTATAATAAGATTTCTCAATTTTAGATTTGGCAGCTTGCACTGATTATTTCTCTCTTACATTCGCTTGTAGCATTTAAACTAAGCAGAGTTTTCAGGTAATTGAGACACTTGGGAAAACTGGTATTAACTAAATCTATTTTTCTGTGCAAAGTGTTTGGCAGAAAATGACAAGCTTTCAAGTGCTTTTTCCTTTTTAAAATGCTTTTGGCCATTATTAGTGAGGGTGAAGAAAACCTCCAGTGTGAGCAACTGGCTGTTCAACCAGCACAGAACGACTGTGGCTGTGTCAGCCTCTGCCCCTGGGGAGAGCTGCAAAGCCTTGGTAACAATATCACAGGAGTTCTGGCAAGTGCAAATAAAAAGAGAAGGCAAAAAYTGTAAAGAAGCCTTCTGCCCAAAGATAAGCTTGAAATTACTGTAGCTGCAGTAACAGGAGAACTCCTGAGTGCTTCCCCAGCCTACTGACAGGAGGGGTGTGGGATCATTGAGGACTTTATGGTGCTCTGCTGGGAGTCTGGGGACAAATCCAGCAAAGTTTCATTACCATCTCCTTTTTTTCCAGCTAAGTGCAACCTGACAATTTCCAGTTCTGTTTAGGAAGTGTTTGTGATTGGACGGAGCGAAGAAAACCCAAATGATGAATTGCTTTGAAATAAACAGATACTGAAAGTGAGGGAGGGAAGGGTGAGTGCCTGGAGAGCTGAACAGGATCTGGAAGGAAGTCTAGTAAAGCCAACCAGATTCCAGCCTGGCTTGTGCCACATTTCCCTGCAGAGCCTGTGTTATTTCCCTGTGTTCTGGATCCCCAAACAAAAAGGCATTTGTGCCTTTTAGCACTCCCCTCCTCACACTGCGTGCCCTGCWCCACTGGGGAGGTCACAGGGCTGGATTAGCTGAGTCTCATCTCCAGCCTGGGGGKGGAGGTTGTTCTCCACAGGGTTTCAGAGCAGATGGAGTAGATCTCAGGGAACAGGAGCTGTCAGAGAGAGAGAGATGTATGGAAAAGGCTGTATTTAGCTGCTCTGTCTATTTAGAGCTGCAGCAGAGCTCAAAGGCTGAGCTTTGTGTGTAGACAATTATTTTGTTCCCCTTTTGTTTGGATATGTGTTCATTTGGTGGGAGGCCTCTGTCCCAGGTGTTCCTGGKTTAAGGGTGCCTGCAGTGGCAGTTTCTATATCCAAGAGAGTATTCTTCCTACAGGATGGTATTTTGGGTTTCTTACTGAAATGAGGCCAAGGAAGAAGGAAGTAAAGCTCAAAAATAAAAAAAACAAACAATGAAAAAAAACCCAACACCAAAAATACAGAGAGGGAGCCACRTTCCCTGCAGTTCCTGAAATGTCCCTGGGACTGTCTCTTGGATGTGCAAGTGGCCCAGTGATGAGACAGCAAAGCCCAAACCTTTCTGTTCAAGTTCCTGAGAACATTTCTCATCTCAAATCCACGACTCTCTCGTTCCCTGAGCCACCTTCCGTTCTGCTGTTCATCCTGCAAGTGGCATCAGATTGCACAGAGCAGCTGTGGGACTCCCCAGCCACTCTTCTACTTCCAAACTTAGAAATGTGTCCAATGGAGACTTACTAAAAGAAGCCACATTAAAAAAAAAAAAAAAAAAGGAAAAGAACAACTCGTGCCCTTGCTTTTGTTTGATATCTGTGAGATTCACTAGGATTTGGGAACCCAGCATGATATCAACCCCTGTCTGTTTAAAGTGATTTTCAAGTCTGACTGATCTTTTTCAGCAGAGAATTTTGAGAAAATTTTGAGCATTTTCAGCCGAGCACTTCAGCAGAGAAATTCAGCACATATTGCTTTCTTAATGGCTCATCCTGCCCTTCCCTTGAGGAGCAGCACTTGCTGATGGGCCGTCACATACTGGCAAAGGAACCTTTTCACCCCTCTGACTTAGACATTTCTTGGTATATTTTAACAACTGGGTGCATTTTTTTAGCATTGTGAGATATTTCATTAATATAACCAAACTAGAAGCATCAGCTGCCATTTACTGAAGGCACTAGGAGGGATGGTTTATGGATCTGTCATGGATCTGACCTAAAATGTACCAGGAATTAGGTGAAGCCTTTCAGCTTCTTTCAAGGACTACTTCATGGCACACCTTCATTACAAATTCATTTGTTTGCTCAGCATCAGCAAACATCTCTAAGACAGCTGAAAACATGAGTCAGTGTTGACTCAGTGAAGCAAGATAAATGGAATAAAAATGTTTTATCTTGTGGATTAACCCACCCAGGAGACAGCTCAGCCCCACACAGCCGCTCACTCATCCCCCTCTGCCAGGATGGTGGAGGGAACTGGAAGGGAAAAGTGAGAAAACTTGTGGGTGAAGATAACAGAAAAGGCCTTCAGGCTGCTCAGTAATAGCCAAAACATTTTTGTGTTATCAACACCGTTTTGGTCGTAATTACAAACCRTGGCACTCCACAAACTGCTATGAGGAAAATTAACTCCATCCCAGCCTGAACTGTTACATTGCTGAAAAGTTTTTGTTACTAATTTTATTGCTAATTCAGAAAGTAAAAAAAAAAAAAAATTTCTCAACTTGCAGAATTGTTTCTGTGCACGGGTAATTTCTGATAYGTTGCTTATAGGATGTTTTAATAACTCTATGACAGCTGTTCAAAGCCGATTGTTACAGGAGAGGGAACTCATCATGCATTACCTCAAGACTATTTGGTAGCTTAATATGTTTTAAAAATGATGACAGCTGTAAATAGCTGCTGTATTTCACTGCAGGAAGCAGTGGCCCAGGCTCAGGCTGATGCTCCCTTTGTGCTGTTTCCAGTTGGCAAATGGCTCCTGCTCTGTGCTTCTTACTGGATTTCCCCTTCATTAGTCCAGACTCTCTCTTTTTAAAAGYTGCAGTTGGATTTCAAGGGACACATGTTCTTAACATATTTCACCGACTACTCTCCTATTTGGGGAAGTGCTCTGGAGCATTGGCTGCAGTTGCAGGATTTTAGGGGAGCTCATTATCATGCTTCAAGCACTTAGAGCCATTCCCATGGCATATTGGTTGACATCAGTCTGTTATATCACCAGTTCTACAGCTTATCTTCAGGAGGAAAGAAGACTTAAGCAATTAGGCCATCTGTAAATGTTTGTGTTTCCTCTCTTTCACAGTCATATTTTTAACCCATGAGTAAATTTCAGCTAAATTTGTCAGTGATACATGTCCATATTACCATAATGCCAGTGGTTTTGTCAGAGTAGAGGACTGAATAGAGAAGATGGGTCACAGAGGTGACCAAACAAAGAGGGAGTCTGCAGGATTATTATTATTGGGCAGTAGAGAATCAACACAAACAGCTGCTAATGCCTCCATTGCATAGAAATGTTTCAAAACGTGTATTGGTGTTGGTGTGTAAGAAGCTGTGATCAAGCATGTGATAAAGTGTGTGTTCATATGACACCACATCTCGTTCTTTAAAATATGTGTTTTGTAAATAAGTAACGGACAGAAAGTGAAGGAGAATTGCCTGATTTAGTGACCGGTCTGCATGGTCATAATGTCTTTATTTCTGTAGGATATGGAGCCAATAACCTGACTATTCCCAAATCCCAATTCTGTAACTGACACCGAGCAGGTTACAACTGGAGAGCTGTCCATGGATGGGTTTTATTTCTGAGTCATTGGCTATTTGCATTTTGTGGGATTAGACATGGATAAGACCTCAATGTTGTCTTTCCACTTCCCCTTGAATCAGAAAACCTTCAAGGAATTTTTTTTTAAACACTGACACCAGGTGTTTTGAAAAGGGCACACAGTTCCTCTGTATTGAACTTTCTGGCTGAAAATTGTGTCCTTTCCAGTTTCCCTGATGGTTTGGCTAATGGCAATAAAATGTTGGAATTTGGGAATCCTCTGCAGCAGAGATCCCAGCAGCCCTACCAGGGCTGGGTGCTCTGTCCTGGAGCCACATTTCACCTCTGGGATGGAGTTCATGGCAGGAGCAGGGTCAGACCAGCTGTGGGGAACACCTGCCCATGGAGAGGTGCAGCCTCTGGGCTGGGTGTAATCTCCAGAACACCAAAACTCAGGAGTTGGTGCAGGCACTGAATGTGTTGGCAGAGCTATAAAATCTCTTCACAATCCACTCTTGGCTTTATTGCACTCACTACACATAATTTTCTAATACCTGAACCAAAGCCCTGAATGCTGCACCAGGCCTTGCAAACTGGAGTATCAGAAACAAAAGCTTGATTAACGCTGGAGCATGACTGATGCCACAGAAAACCTCACCCAATTTTGTTACCCACTGGCTTTCTGCCTGCCTGCATACTGCCAATGTTGCCGCTAATAAAATCCCTGTTAGCGTCGTAAATCTGTTTTGCTCTCCACTGCATATGCTTTGGGAATATCTAGTAATTCAGAGCATCGAGGAAAAATGTTAATTATTGAGTACAAACTATTTGAGGTGCTACTCTGCCACGAGACCTCCTATCCCAGATTTCTCTGTTGATTATATAGGCCTTTCATATCCATAAGTGAGCAACGAGGAGGTGGGTGGGTATTTTACAACTTACTCTTGGCCAAGATGTTCATCCTTACGTACTGAAATAATTCTCATTTCTCCTAATCTCTAATTGGAGAAGCTGGGAGGAAGTACACCTTTTTCAGAGCTTTTTTTTTGAAAAAAATCACATACAATCTGGCAAAGTCCACAAAGCTTTGTAAACTACAGAAGATTACCAAACCCACCAGTGGGGTGTTAATATGTTTGAATTTCAGCACACGAACCAGTACTTTGCTGGATGAGTATCTGGAATTCTGACCCAGGGCTGTTCTGGGCAGAGGTTCTGGGGCAATTCCTCTTTCCTTACTGGTTTTATTGGTCTGAATGAAATAATGAAATCTATCACACAAGCAAGGCCACGAGGTTTATGTGAGGTTCTAACATTGTGTACAATTTGCAGAAAATATTTAAATTGTTCTGCTTTGAAAGTGTTCATGGGTGAATCTCTTCCAAAGATGTTGTCAGCAAGGAGCTGTGCACAGTGCAGGGGTTAGGAGTGAAAGGATGGGCCCATCTGTACTTTTATATATATATATATATATATATATATATATATATATATATATATATATGCCTATACCAATGGTTACCCAGGGATTCTATTTTCATTCTCATCATTATAACTTTGCCCACGGCCAGTCTTCACATTCACATGGAGAAATTATATTGTGAAAGACCTTATGAAACTCTTCCATCTGTCTCGGAGCTCTGTGATTTTGTCATCRCTATAAAACACCGATTTCCTGTCAGATTTGGAGTCTTGGTTTTGGAAAAGAAATCTCAACATGTGTTCAGGTACTTGTGCAAGCACTGCTGTTCAGAAGCACAAAGGACCAGGGTAGACTCCTCAGTCTTGTGTTGTCACAGCCGTAGACCTGCCCAGTTCACAGTCTCTCCTCTCACACAGTTTCTCATTATCTCTTCTGTTACCATTTATGCAGAATCATGTTTCWGTCCAGTCAGTTAGAAACAGCACTGTTGGAAGCAAACCAGTGATTTGTAAGAAGGAATTAATAATTGGCAATTACCTCCCTAGAATATGATTGTTAATGCTTGTGGACAGCAGTTATAAGAAGTATTATTTGAATGTAGATTTATCAATCAAAAATTTGAAAATTTTGATAAGGGGTTCCAATAATACACTTAAATGCAGAAATTCTGTTCTTCTGCACAGCCACCGTGCCTTTTATTATATTGGTGTGTTTATGTGTATATAAGCAGACTTTTAGCACCCCAGAAATGACATGTAAGTCCTGTCACATASCATTTGATGCTGGAGATGAAAAGCTGGGCCAGAAGTGACATGTTACTCATTGAAATGAAGGACATGTCACACACAATTTCCTCCTCGTGTCAGGTCGAGTCGCTTTGCCCCCCCTGTCTGGCATGTGAGATGTGTCAATGGCAGTGGCTCCTGTCCCATGCTCAACATCTGTCTGCAGCCTGCTGGTTAGATGAGCAAGTCCCCATGTCATCCCTGCCAGCTGCCTTCTGTGCTGCTTCCTGATGTTGTTTTACTACACAATACACACTCTGAGATTCAGAAGGCTGAAATTGACTCCTTTATTTTTGGGATGTGTTTCCTTTTTTATACTATTTAACACAGACCAATTTGATTGGTGACACAAAGGCAAAACCTCTTCACTCACATTGGT
>QVAJ01000061.1:2308582-2354784 GCA_003546035.1 Mixornis gularis | reverse complement strand
TGATGTGAACTCTGTCTAACAAGACAAGAAAAATGTCTACTTCTACTCTGTTTCAGGTGCTTTTAAGCAATAAGCAAAAGCAATTAAAACCCAACACRTAAGTTATTTTTATTTATAACCCAATTAAGGATCACTCAGTGTCCTCACTGTGACTTTCACTAACCAATTAGAAAAGATCACCSAAACCYCAGAAGAAGGAGGAAGAAGAAAGTGAAGAAGAAGCACTCAGGCAATGCCCAAATCCCTCCACATTGTCTCATATATATATGTATAYATATATTACTATTCTATATCTTAAAACCCTAAATATTTCACCGTGCCATCACACACTTTTATACAACTACACACACACACTCTCAGTGCTATCACACAATTTTGGAAGCTGTTCCCACAGCCCCAAGTCAAGGGCAGTGCCCCTCTGAGGGTCACCACCTGTCAAAGCAGAAAACCTGATATTTTCAGCATCCAGGGTTGCAATATGGGACAYGTCGTGGGCTCTGCTCATTTGGCTTTGCTGGGCTGATCCTTTGGCATTCCCTGGAATTCCTCTCCATTCTTGCTGTGGGTTGGGCTGGGTCTCAAGCCGGTCACTTTCAGGATAAGGGAGGGATGAGCTGCCAGTCTTGCTTTCCTAACATGAACAGATGTGAAATTTCTCATGGTGCTGAGATGGGGCTTATGAAAAACAAACAGAAATTTGCATCAAACTTTGGCTCGGCAATAATTTTGGGAGTGCAATTTTAATCTGGTCTAATTTCTGCGGCTACTGAATTTTCAGCACGTGTGTCTAAAGAACCATATTTAGGGAAACAGTAGCAAAACTTGCAGTTGTGAGAGCAGATGCAGYACCAGTCCATCTAAATAAGGGATAATGGTAGAGTCTCAATTTGATATCACTTTTGGAGAAAAAAAGATTATAGGATAAACAGCAAATATACTGATATTAACCCTTAATTTATATTTATATTAATATAAACCCTTGCATTATCCTTGTCCTTTATGAGGTGAAGCCAAGGATTATTCTGRGATGCAAGGAGGAGATAAGCTGGGCCTGAGACTCTGCACCTTTTCAGCATCATTGTGGATGGGGATCAATTACCTGTGTGATTTCTTAGCCCATGAGGCCCAAGATGATGTTCCAGCCAGAGTGGACATTTCCCCATCCTGCTGTTCTTCACTGCTAGAAAGGTCCTTTGGGAAATGTAATCCAAGRGTGAAGTTTTTTGGAGTCCTGGGTAAGAGATCCATGAGAGCTCTTAAATATAAGATGTTATTTCCCTGCTYCCAGGTAGGTTCTGAATGTTGTGATTGCACAGGGGCACTATGTGGTGTTCCTGGCACAGAGTGGGAAAGATTTGGCACCAACATACATCAGCTCAACTTCCTTGTGATGTGAGTTTTTTGTACAATCACCCAGAGAGGATGATGGGCATATTTAATAAACCCTGAAATACATAAATAAATAAAAATGATCATCAAAACTGCCTGAAATATTAAAGAACATTGATAAATAAATTACAGCGTTTTCAGCTTGGGCCCCTTTATGAAACATGTTTTTAAAATAGCTGCAAATAGCTGCAACTGTATTCCGACTCAARGACTGGTTGGTGGATTTAATCTACAATTTAATTTGCCTCAGAAAAATGCAACAGCAATGAGAAAGAATGAGTTGATCAACTGGTGACACAATATTGTATCAATGCTGGTGATCAATCCAATTCTTCACAGGCACAAACATCACTGTAAAACTGGTGAATTCCTTAACTTCATTTATATTACCCCTGGTTTGCACAGTCACAAGTCAAAGAGTATTAGACCTTCTAATTCCTCCTCCTGCCCTTGGTCAGAAAACCTGCACCTCCCATTCAAGGTTTTGTTGTGCAAGGATTGAAAGGAATCCCCCAAGCTTTGGGCAAGGGAATAAATAACTCTGTCATCTGTGAATATAAGTGAGAAGACAAGATAAAATGTCACCTGGGAATTATTATGCAAAATAGAAGGACTGCAGAAAGCAAAACAGTGTTAAAATTTAATTTGTGCGTTTTAATATTATTGTCTTTTTATGTTTTAAAGGCACAATATAAAAATAAATATGACAAAAGGATAAATGAATGTAGCATAATTAGCACGAAAATTGYGCCTAATTTGTTTTCTGGATATTGCTTTGTTTGTATTATAGATGGCATGTGGCTACAGTAGAAAGTGAAATAACTCAGAATATTAAATGCTTTTAAGATTGTGCCATGGGGACCTTAATGTCTTGCTCCACTCCTGTCTCTAATTTACTGATTTTGTGTTGTCAGCAGTAAGCCTTGCACAAAAAAGTCTCTGTGCCCCAGCTCTGGGCCCTGCTGGTTTCCAGAGCGGGGGCTGCAGTGGAGATGGGATGGTTAAATGTGTGCAAATCAGATTCCCTCACTGTTCCCAGGTGGGAGCTGGGCCAAAACCYATTCCTTTAATTTCTGAGGGGCCAGCAGACATTCACACACTGGGAGCTGCAACAACCCCGTGCTTGACATGACCTTTGATATAAACCTGAAAAGAAAATTTGGTTGACTGTGTGATATTTGGGTATTATCCAGTGACCCCAAATTGGTAGCTGGGCACTACTCAGGACAATGTTTCCTTRTCCAAGGTAGTGTGTAGGGGCACGTTTTCATAAACACCAATTTCACACCAAAAATGATGATTCACTAGCGGCTCTCTGATGCAGGTCAAAATCTAWGGGTCTGTTTTTGTTTTAGGACTGCTCTGCCCAAACCTGCCTGTTAGAGGGACTGCCCATGGCAGATTGGGATAGCTTTGGTACTGAGATAAATCAGTTCAGCTTAAGTTCCTTGTTGTATCAGTTTTGTAGAATCACCCAGAGAGGATGAGGGACATGAAACTCTCCTAGAGACCTTGAGAAATCACTGAGTCCATCTCTTCTCCCTTAGGCAGCATGAACTATACCTAGAGAATTGTCAAGAGTAATTCATCATTCTAAGCTGTCCTTAAAAACCTAAAATGATTGGTAAGGCTCTAACCTTACAGTCTATTCCCATTCTTGATATTCTTGGCRTTACAACGTTTTTCTTATGCTCAACTTCAATTTTCCCCATAGGATTTTAAGTGCATCGTTCTTGTCCTGTGCACAGTGGCCAAGAATACAATGGAGCTCTTTCTCATCTTTTGTCCGAGGGTGCTCAAGCTGTCTGCAAGCTTTTGTGAACTCTAAAATAAATTTATTCAACATATGCTGATCTCATAGTGCTAGATTTTTAACGTGATGTCTAGACATTCTGGATAATTAGTGTTTTTACTTATTGATAGGAATCAAGGAGCCACACAGACATGAGAAGATATTTTATTTTTTTTTTTAAGCCTGGAGTTCAATAATAGCTTGCCTGTGCAAATGGTATTGGGTTAGCTAACATGGATTTCCATGTTTCCTATAATGTGGCACTAACCTTGCTGCAGAGACATCTTGTGAACTCYGGGGGACTTCCAACAGGGAATCATTTGAAGTGRCTGAAAAAGTGGCTGAAAATCTTTWTTTTTTTTTTTTTTTGCTCCTTCTCCATCCATGACAGGAGCAAGCCAGGGAACAATTTTTTATGTTTTACAGTTAATGTCACCAGCTGGCATTGACTCCATGGAGTAGGAACTAAGAAATGTGATGGAAGTGGATTTGAAATATCAGGATGAGTGTGTGGATGGAGCTTAAGCTTAGCCCAGTATCCCACCTTCAGTTTCATTAATGATTTCCCTTTTGTTAAATGKGACTAACATATCTGCTCAGTTCGTGAATACTCAAAGGGAGGCCTCAGAGAACTCATTTGTTGCAAAAATTCAAACTCATTATTTTTAAGAAATTAAGCTGGATAATGAAATGATAATGTCAATGTTATTACCCTCCAACATCATAATTTTAGAATTGAACATAAAGTCTACTCCAATTAAAATCGTTGCATGGAACATAAAACCAGAATGCTGTGATACTGGAAACATTTAGACATGCACATTTAAAAAAAGTTCCCAGGCACAAGAACAAAGCTTTTATTCATTTCAAGGATAAGTCAGCTGAAGTGATCCTTGTACATTAAAATTACTGGTTGCACATTGTGCTAAAGAGGACACACTCATCACAGGAGGCTGAGCACAATAAACCAGAGAATGATCAGGCTCGAAAGAAAATGTAGCAGCATTTTAATAAGAAGCACAATTTCTTTATGAGGCCAAAATGCTAAATARGTTAGCAGTGGGCTTTCATGCAAATGTTAAATCAGAACAAAGACTGAGATGAGAAGCATCTATATATCAATATTACATACAAATTTCTCTCTGTTCTCTGAAGTGTTACTCGTTGTGGCATAGTAAAGACCAACATCATCCCTGAATTACAAACATGAAAGGCTGCATTTCCCACTGGAACTTGCTCTCACTAAGAATCAAGTTCTGTAGCAGAATCCTAGTTCCAATCTTACATTTTAAAGGAGAAAAAAAAAAAAGAGTAATCCTTGTCCAAACAACACAGCCTTTAATTTCCACTGGAAGAGCACTTTACAGAATAGAATATGCGTGGTTTTGTCTCCCTTTAAAATAAATCCTTCATTTGCATCTCATCCACAGGAAAACCAATCCTCAGGATGGCGTCAGGGTACTCACACACTTAATTGAAGTGGGAGCGAGAACATCAGTCACCTGCAGGTGAGAGAGAAAGGTGGGAGTGAAAAACCAACAGAATGAACAACCCCTTTGGTGTGTTCAAGGACAGGATCTGTCTGTCCCCACTCCTCACTCCCCTTCTGTCTGGCACTTTGCAGGATCAAACCCTCTCAGTGCCTTTGCCAAGCAGGAATGTTCTGGGAGCAGCTGGATGTGGCTGCCAGTGCAGAGACCTCTGCAGCAGACTGCTCTCCCAGCTCCTTGATGTGTTAAAAGCTGGCAGATAAATCAGAGCTGGCTGCTGAACTTTGTATTAGAAGGACGGTGMGTTTATGTCGTGTAGCCACTTTGGGATATCAGATTCCTTCTTGGCGTCCTGAGTTGATGGTGACACTGAGGTAGCTCCAAGAGCCCCAGTCAGGTACAGGGAGAGGCCAGCACCAGCCACAGGACAGCTCCAGTTCYCCAAGGAAAAATTCTCCTTCAGAATGCTGGAGCACCCCCCAAAGAGCACTTTGAGGAGCTTTTTTTGCGGCACACCTCAGCTCTAGTCCTTGCGAGCTGCCTCACCCCTCCCAGCRATCCCTCACCATGCTCGGTGTGTGCCAGACAAGGGCACAAGTGCTCACTTCCTCCCTGCCTGATTTTTTTTCCCTCTAACAGAGGCTCAGAGTGAAATTTGAGATGCCTTCTTRCACAACCCCCATGGCAGCGGTGGAAGCATTTGTCGACAAAT
Organism: Mixornis gularis; assembly: GCA_003546035.1. Classification (NCBI taxonomy): domain Eukaryota; kingdom Metazoa; phylum Chordata; class Aves; order Passeriformes; family Timaliidae; genus Mixornis; species Mixornis gularis. The sequence continues at coordinate 2,349,401 of QVAJ01000061.1, read as the reverse complement.
TTTCCAAGTACTTTCGTTTTCTAAATAAACATTTTTTTTTTCCTGCTTTCTGAGCGTTGTTTGCAAACCTGATGCTTTCTGTCGGCTCAGATCACTGCTGTGGTCCATCTTAGACCAAGAGAAGCATGGCAGGGAGCACAGATTTCAGCAGGATTTAGCTGTGTTTCACGTTGCACACGGGGCAGAATGCAAACAAAAGCTGGAGCAGGATGTTTGGACTTCACTCGCTGTGACAGCAGCCAGATACAAAATCTACCTTCAGATGTTGKAGCCCAGAGTAAATAATGAGACTCACCACGAGCCTGACATTTATTTTTTTAAGAACCCTTTTCAAAGAGACAATCRCTCCGACATGTGAGGGTCTGTTTCACCTCATGTTTGGAATAAATTGGCGGCAGGAGCCCTTGGCTTTGACAATTGTTTGTCACAGAGGTGTGAACTGCATCAGTACGTGTAATAGTCAAGCTTTAGATTTCAAAACATCTGAACAAAGGAAATCCATTAAAAAAGAAGTGCAGCTATACTCCTGACTGGATCTTCAGGGAAAATATCCCTTCCTCCCCGTCCCCCACACCTGGTTGCTTTTGGTTGCCAGAAAATCCTTGGCATTTTGCACAACCCCAGGACTCTCCTTCATGGGGAGGTCGACATCATTGTTTGGCACATAAAGCCACTGGGAAACATGGTTGAAAAATATGATGGACCCCTAAAAGCAAAAAACTCAGAGAAGGAATGATCTGCTTTTCTGCTTTGAGAAAATAATGTTTGGCAGTGAGCACAGCAAGTAGTGGAAGGTATTGCTGCCTGTGTGCTCTCATTTGCTTTTTAAAAGGAGTTTTAGTTGTGTGCTCTCTCTCATTGGTTTTTTTTTTTCATAATGAAGCTTCTGTACAGTGCATGAAATCTGTGCAAGAGCTTAAAGCTCCCCATGACCACAAGAGCAGGACSAAGCTGATTAATTCTGCTCATGCAAAATATTCTCTCAGGCTGAAACTTTTATTCATGGAAAACTTGTGAGTGGCTGGGTGAGACACAGGAAGGTGCACACACTGCCCAGAAAGGTAGTTATTTAAAGAAGAGATGTTAGGGTATCAGTCACACTATCTTTGCTCCTGAAGCCAGAGATACAGGAGAGGATAAGCAATGTGGAGTGAGAACATTTTTWCAGCTGTTGTCAATAGCACAGCAAACTGAGAAAAGCCTTTGGCAGAACAGGGGCTGCTGTGAGTTTCCAGCTCTCCATCTCTGTGTCTCGAGTCCAGAGCACAAGAGGAGATTTCTGCCCTTGCCCCAGGAATTCTCCCTGGGCTGCTGATGGACAGCCAGGGCACAGAGCAGCAGCAGGGATAAACAGGGGCTTCAGCTTTGCAGCTGAGAATTCTCTCTGATCCGGTATTAATTGAAAATTCACAGGCAGAGCGGAGTGGCAGAAGCTCTTTTGGCTGCAGCTCTGCCTGAGTGAGAGAGGAATTTGGGATTTCTGCAGGTCCAGTGCTGAGGACTTCTCTCTAGTTCAGGGCAGAGAGAAATTCTTGTCTTCCCCCTGCAAACCTTGGGGGTTTGTGKTCATGGCAAGTCAAATGTGAGTTAACAGTGTGCCCTGGCAGCTGGAAGAATTCAGAGTTCTGTGATTCTGTGGCATTTCCCTGCAGGATGGTTAACTTCCCTAGACTCCTCTGAGACACCCCATAGCCCTGTGATCCTTTGTGCCTCGTTTTGTGACCCTCTGCTTGTGCACCACTCTTCCTTTCATTCGCCTCATCGTTCCTTTATTATCCAAAAATCATGAACCTGTTGTGCCAGAGAAACTCAATCCTGCCAAATCACCAGGAAAGGAGCCCATGCAACAGACAGACAAGCCCACAAACAAATCACCTACATAGTCTTAAAAATAAGCTCCCTCTCCCTCCAAAAGCAATACAGGAAAGAAAAATGAAAACCTGCAAAATTTAGAGAGGGGCAGAGGGATGAAAGCAGCTTGTATTCACTTGAAATAATTTCATATTAATATGAAGGCGATCATATATTTTTAGATTTCTTCAGATTGCATTTTTTTAGCTTTGGGTTTTGCCCTYCTTCCTCCACCAGAAACATAACACTGGTTGGAAAAGAGAAAAAGAGAAAGCAATATTTTAAAGGCTGATGGAAACAATGACAGTTCASGGCAGTTAAAATCCTGTGACAGATATGGTCAGAACATACAGGGTGGTACACCTGAGTCTGACTGTGCTTAACTCAGCTGGAACAGAAATTTGGGAACAGGCCATCATCTCTCCTCTGCCTTCCACAAGACCTCCAAAATGGGGAAAACCACAGGAAAGTATTATGTAAATRCAGTGTCGTGGAGCTCCCTATCCCCCAGGGAAATTTTTGCTTTATTCCCTAAGTGAAATCATCACATGTTTAGCACAACTCACTGCATTTCCTCAAGAGGTAGAGAGGGCTGAAAAAACACAGAGCCTGAAGAACGTGCTGGCTCTCTGCAGCAGTTCACAGAAAAATCTTCACAACGTCTGCTCCGAGTAAATGACTCCCCTGGCCTTGTACTCMTCATCTAAACTGAGCATTAAATTCAGACTGATCTCATCAGCAAATGAAGGAACAAAACAAGAAAAAAAAAAGTCAGAAATGCTATGACATGCTTAATTTAATTGGATTTTCTGTTCTGAATCAGGAGAATGAAAGAAACATTAGACAGAACATGCCCAAATGTTAAGGCAGCATGAACAGCACCATCTGTCACAATATTTCTCTAGTTATTTTTAATCTCTTACATAGTTAAAATTATGTTTTCTTAGTGAGGAATGTTATTGTAGAACATTTAACTATTATAAACAGAAGCTAAAGTCTTCATTATCCCCAGGATCCATTAAAAAGAATAAATGACTGGAAGAGAGGTAATTGTACACTTTTCATGCTCTGCACCACTCAAGATTTGATAGAAATGTTGGAATTGTCATTTTAGGTCATTCTTGAAGGTCTAGTGAGTTTGTAATCCCTCCTCCAGGGCTTGCCACCCCCATGGATGTCAGGGAACCTCAGGATAAATATCTTACAGAATAAACTGGCTTGGAGGAAAAGATTCTCCTTAAGCCCTAAGTGGTTACCAGTGACTGAGCTCAAAGAGAACAAGTTGTTTTACCCTTATTTTGTTTCTGTGAGTGTGGAAACCTGTTTAAATGCCACGGAATTTTTGGCTCAAAGTGGTCTGACCATCATCACACCCGTGAGAGGGCTCAGGARGGGCTGAGGTGKGTAGCCCTGGTTTYGTGCCTGAAATGTTTTGGTTTCCTGAAATTCTTTTCCTGGGGAATTTTTTGTAAACAGGAGAAATGTTTTTGTAACTGTAACTTTGTTATTCATTCCTTTTCCTAGGAGGGACTTCTTGGTGTCCCTCTGCTCTGACCAATGTGAGTGAAGAGGTTTCRCCTTTGTGTCACCAATCAAATKATATAAAATAGTATATAAAGGAGACACATCATGTTCTTTGCTCCTTTTTCACAARCAGGTTATTTTTTGTTGACACCATGTCTCTTTTGTAAGAATTAATATGGATTGCAAACATAACTAATGTGGTTAATGCTTATCTAAGGTGGATGCTTATCCAATTACTGCCTGCAAAACAGTCATGGCACAAATCATCTGGAGAGCACTCCTGACCATGCTGGAGTCAAGGTAATTTTTCTGTGTGCTGGGTGAGGTCAGGATTTTCTTGGAAGCACTTTACAGTAGCAAAAATGACTGAGTCAGGAAAAGGGATGGGTTTCTGTTTCAAGGGAGGGCAAACCCCCAAATCCTCTTGGCAAACAAGCAGTCTTAAAAGACAAAATAACATTCCTTTGTAGAAGCAGCCTTTTAAAGCACACAACCAGCACTAAAAGGCACCAGTTTCACTTCTACATTAATAACCTAGTCAGGGATTTGTTGGGGGAAACCCACAGCACTGGGGAARGTGTCAGTCAACAGAGCAGATGTTGAAAGCTGTAAGAGGCTTATATGGAGATTATATTCACGATGTATTTCAGGAATACATGTAAATTCTGTCTCCAAATTCTATTAGCTGATGAGTGTCCATCAGCTTATGAGCACTGWGACTCATCTTGGAGGCTCAGGCCAGAGGCCCTGCAGAGAAACAGAGCCAGGAAATGAGGAGGCTCCTGTACCTCCAACACCACTGGTGCCCTTGGACAAAAAAACTTCATTTAAAACACTTGAAGAAGGAGAGAAACTGGTCACCTCCCTGCCTGCCAGTGGCACAGCACAGGAATGTGTAAGAAGTGCTGGCTGATGAGACATGGAAAACTTGGAGTGGCAAATAGACCAATTTAATACGGGTTCCTCACTGCCCTGGGAGGTCACCGTGGGAGATGGGAATTTTGAGCAGTGTGTGGTTTAAAAAAAGGGCAGCAGGAGCGTGGCCCAGCAGCCACTGCTGAAATCCCACTGCAGGACAGAAGAGCAGATCAGCTACTCTGAATATTAATAGCCTTGAAGAAGCAGGAGTACAAGGAATAGGAGAAAGGGAAGAAGCCAGTTCATGATTTAGGTGAAGAAGGTTAAAAGGAGAAAAACAAGAGATGAAGAATAAACCAGTGTCCATTGTCTCACAATAAAAGTGCTGTGCTTTCCCTCTGCTATGGCTTGTTTACATGTTGAAKCCATCAGTTTGAAAAGCAGACCAGACCAGGAGTTGTGTTGATTTGGTCTGCTTTTCCCTGCAGAAAGAAAAAAAAATTGTCAAATCATACTCTCTTTACTTTATCTTGGTTTGTCTCTCATTTCCCAGCTCCGTCTGATGCTGGAGTTTCATCAGGATGTAGCCCCTGACAAAAAAAACCCAAAAAAACCCAAAACCAAACCAAACCAAACCAAACCAAACAACCTCCCCCCAAACAACAACAGCAACAACAACAACAAAAAACACCCCCCCCAAAAAAAAACCCAACAAAAAAACCCCCAAAAAACCCCCAAAACCCCCAACCTAAACCAAAAAAATTCCTTCCTTATGAAGATTGGGCATGGTTCATTTATATTCATCTATTCATCTATATATTGATATATTATCATTATATAAATATTATCTTTCAATTCCACTGCTCCTCTGTAGCCAGAATGGTCAATGGCTATAGTGGGACACTATAATGTCTTATTAGGGCTGTTAATTGTAATAGAATAATCTTCWGTACCTTGTGACAGGTACTATTTAATAAAAAATCTTGACTGCTTAGATTTTGTGATTGATTTGTTATTCATGGTAGTAAATTGCAGACAGCTGCTGAAATAATAAATAGATCTGATTCATGTGATTTTCCTTTTTGAATCTTTTTTTTTTTTTTGCTTGTATCTTCTACTCAGCTTCTTATTCAGCTTTGGCTGATTTCTGTCTCGTTATCTCGAACTGCTAAAATTAGACTTTATTCTTGGATCCCATCACACAATGGACAGATGCAGACCTCTGTTCTGCAGAAATATCTTGGGACAAAAGCTAACAAAAACTTTTGTTGAGGTACTGAATACACAAATGAAGGATGCTTAGACCTGGGTGGTGCTAAACCACAGGGTTGGGTCTGAATATTTGGGCCCCACTGAATTAATTCAGACCCATTACACACTGAGTCCTTGAAACAACACTCCAGCTTGCAGCAAGCCCTGAAAAAACAGGAGCAAACCAAGATATTACAATTGGAAATGTGGGGGTGCAAAAGACACGTGAGGCATTTATAGTGGCATTTTGTAATGCTGAGTGACTGATCTCACAATCTCACAATTTCTCTGATGTTGAATTTTTAAATGGAACTATATGTTTGTGCACGCTTCTGAAAATGTAGTAAATGTTTTGAAGATTAAAAGGTAACCCTGTTGCTCCAAAGTCTTGCTGTCTAATTTGAGGCGTGATTAAATTCAGGTAACTGACAAGCTTTGGAAGGATAGAAGATATGGGATTGGCTCTGGGAGAATGATGGTGGCTGCTGTGGGCTAAGGGTCACCAGTTGCAGGGGGGAAACTGAGGCACAGAGAGGGAAGGAGGGCACAGTGGGATTAACTACAGACCTGCACTGGTGCCTATGTAACCCCCCTGCAGTACTCTCTTCTCTTTTCCTCTTTTCATGCTTAAAACAGTTCATTTTCATCACTGAAGTAGCACAGGAAAGGGATTTTTTTAGTAAGAGATAATATTCCTTACAATGAAGCAGTCTTTACAAGAAATGGACTAATTTTCAGTGTAGTTGTCCCTAAAACAAGAGTTTCCTTGTCAGTACTGATTGGAGTTTCTTTGTTTTGTGGGAAAATCTGTGACTTTAGGCCTGGAATCCTGTGCTGGGCAGGAGGAATAAAAGGAAAAGAGAAGTTGTTAAAAATCATAATTGATATGATTTATGGCAATGTTTTTCCACATCATCATTTAACTGCTGTGACATTCAGCCCTTGAAAGAAAAACTGTGTGGGTTTTAACACCTGAAGTCATGAACAGAAACGTTGGCTTGGTTCGGTTCTTTTTTAAATTTTATTTTAGAGCAAGAGGAAGATTGGCAGCACCTGGGAAGAACAATGCTTTTGTTCACCGCACAAAATATATCACAGAGGAAGCAGTTGTAAAAACATAAATTAAAAAGGCCAAGAACATGATGGAGGGGACTTCAGCAGGGGAAAAGGAAGAAATTCACTCCTCTGCAGTCCACATTCCTGATCTCTCTGTTGGGGTTGCTAACAAGGGTGTGGAATGACTAAGGCCTGCACATTTCTGCCCATCTGTCTGCTGAAGTGTATTAACTCATATTGCAGGAGCCACCACGCACTCAGCAGATGGGAACAGCTCCCARTCACTCCTCATTTAATTCAGCTTTGGACTGGTAACCCAGAGCTCCCATGGAACTTACAGGGAATCTTTTGTTCGTTGAGTCAATAAAAGCACAAAGGCCTTTAACGTTACCAGTCTCCTGAACTGTTCACTGGTATAGACTCTTTCTACCAAACTTTCCTTCTTCTTCTTCTTCTTCTTCTTCTTATTATTATTATTATTTTTTGGGGGGAAAAGAAACGCACTGAACCACATCACACTGCACTGATGGAGTTTTGTAAGAGTCAGTGAAATGGAGGTTTGTAAGGGTCAGTGAAATTTTCTGGTGGATTTATTTTGGTACCTGGAGCAGTGTTCCCTGTGTCTGTGGGCATCGGGAGCCTGTGCTGGGATATTTTCATCAGTAACACTCCCTGTCCCCCTGCACAGCCAAATCCAAGAGTGTCAGGAGGTCCTGACTGGGTTTTACTGGGTGGAAAATGTGTACTAATCTCCCCAACATGGCTGAGAGCAGAGCAGAGMAGCTTATGAAGTTTATGAAGTCAAACCCAAAATTCAGCCAAAATTCTGTGCCTTGCCAGCTCTAATTTTGGCATCCACCCTGGCAAATACCTGGCTTATGAACTGCTCCTTATCCTTGGGAAAGGTTTGTTCAGGCCATATTTCACACAAGACACACCTCAGGAAGCTTGTGGCAGCCCAAGAGGGCACATTTGTGTAGAATAAAACACCTTGGTGTCCATATACCAGCTCTGCTTCCARGAMTGGGTGAAAAATRTTTTTAATTTGGACCCAGTCTCGCRTGCTGCAAGATATTGGAGACCTACAAAGGTGATAACTGGAAATGAATTTTATACCATTGGTAGAAATCCAAGTGAAGTTGCCTATGGTTGGTTTTTTTTGTGGTAAACAAGATGAGAATTAAGTCTTTAAGATTAATATCCATTATGTTTATGATGTGCTGAAACCTTAAAGATAAGAAAGCAGCCATTCCTCTTAATTGCTTAAATTTCAGACTGTTTAATCTCCTTCTAAAGGAAGAAGTACTGTGTTGCAGTGAGCAATATCATCTTCACATCGTTTCAAGGATCCTTTGGTGAAGTTCTGTGGTGTGTTTAAGGGAGGAGCACGGAGACCTCCTGGAACCTGTGAGAAATCACTGCAGCATCATCCTGGTTACCCCTGTTTGGGCCGTGGTTTTGGTTGTGAATTAAACTTTGTCTGAGTTTATCCTCTGCTTTTACCTCCATGACAATGTTTGATATCAAACAGGAGAAAAGACTTGTCTAGACCTATTAGCTGGATCTATATTTTATGGAAATAGCACCCCACTTCAAAACACTTCTACCCCTCCAAGAGCTTTTGCATTAATAAAATGCCAAGTATAAAGATCATTCAAATGCCTCAAGCAGCCCTTGATATTAAAAAGCCATATTAGCAGGATATTTTTTTTTWAAATATGTTTCCAGAACTTATGGGCAATCTTAGCATTTCTGGTTCTCTTTAACAGTGAGTTTCAAGGCACCTACTTGAACTTTTGGGGATGTTGCCCTGAGTTCACACATGGTATTATTCTGTTTAATGGTAATTTTTATTCTATGTGAAGGAGTTCACTGCACTTCTTTTTGCTTCCTTTGAACAATTCAGCACCCAAAAGCCCTGCATTCTTCACATAGCTGGATGGAAGATGATATTTTCCAAAAGGGGGGGAAGATTGATTGTACAGACTTTTTTCATTACATTTAAAGTAAACCACAGTTTGATGCACACATGACTTTGCTCACTCTTGCTGTGAAGAGTGTAGGGATGTTAATATTCACCATCTGCTGTAACATGTCATGGCAAAAGTCACTTGTTCGTAGTATCTTGCCAACAAAAAAAAAGAAAGAAACAACATTTGTTTGCTGTTTATAAATATATATATACCTCTCAAAAGTATTAATGAATAAGTACAATTAAAATGCAAACAATTTTAAGTTTTATCCTATACATAAAGATGTTTAAGTGTGACACTGATGCTCTGAGTTCTCTCACTATCATTTCCAGATATCCACCACGGGGAGAACAGAAGAAATCTTCTAAATGCCTCAATCCACCATCTTTCTGTGTAAAAGCACAGAAACCTACTGTGAGTGARAAGTTGTAGGATCAGGCCTTAATATGATTTGGACAGTTTAGTTGAAGTAATTACTTTAATCTCCTTTTATTCTGTGGGTTTTTTTCAGTTGAATTTTTTCATAATCACCTTGTCTCTGCGGGAATCCTTGCCTCATCAAGCTTTATTCATCTATTTATTTTCCAGTGCAAATGGGCTGAGACAAGTCAGCCTAAAAGGGGAAGAAAATTAAAAGAGTGAAATGCATATTTTTAAAAGTATTCTCTCTTCTCCRTTTGGCAAAGTACAACATTGTAACAAACGCTTAGAGCTCTCGGATGCTTTTATCATCATGTTTTGGAATATAATATCTGAATTTTCTTGGCCAGTGTTCTATCCCACCCTGATTTTCTCAGCTCAATAATCCACTGGAAAATTGCTATTATTTAAGGTATGAAGTTTTGGGTAGATGTCATTGATATGGGAATGAGCAGCAGGTAATTTTTTTTGTTTTGAAAGTCAGGCTGTGTGATCGCAGTGGTTTCTGATTGCCACATCTGTAAAGAAGATAAAAATGCAAGTCCCCTGATCTGGATCTCAGCTGGAGCTGTGTTTGAAACGTCTCTGATTGGAAGAGATGATTCTATGAAATCATTATTATCTTTCATCTCTGATTGTGAGAGATGGTTCAGTGGAATAATTAAAGAGAACTCTGCTCTGTTCTGTTCTCTGAGAATTTCAGCACTGCTGAGAGTCCCAGGCCCATGGGTTGTTGTGTGAGGCACTGGGTGGGCATGCAGGGCAAGAAGCCCATATCCTGTCAGAGGAGATGTGCTGGCTTAAAGTTTAAATGTTAAAGAAGTTTAAATGTRATTTAAACCAGTTTTGAACAATCAGGGGCGAGTGGCAGGGCTTTAGGTTATGAGACAAATACTTTCCTAGGATAAGTTGAGTAGTAAATAAAATAATTTCACGTGGATGTGAGAGGAAGAGACAGCCAGACCCTAACTAAAAGAAATGTGAACCTTGTATAAATTAYTGACCAAAACAAATGCTGATTTTCTTCCCTCCACACAGCCCCTATTTGATCTTTTCTTTACCTASCTGGATGTGGCTTGGGGCAGAGGGTGAGAGCCCCTGTCTCTGAGAGCTTTTACAATCTCTGCCCAATKACTTGTGTCTCTTTGCAGACCAGACTTCACCACAGTACCCTGGGGAATTCTGGCACATGTGAGAGGTGTCTGTGCCCTGCAAATCATTCTGAAACATCCCGGAAGACACAGCACTGGCATCCTGGGTCCTGCTTTCATGATTTGGCTGCTGCACCCACCATGTGAGTCCTCTGAACGCAGCCAACAGTGACAAATGACTGCCAATGGCTCAGCTTTTGGGCAAAACTTCCCTGTACCTGAAAATCAGGCAACAACAACAAAAAAAAATCCATAAAAAYGGTAATTTCAGTTGGGCTGGAAGGACAATCTCCGCTGTAGAACTAATTCTGCAGTTCCTGTTCCTYCTCTGAAATAAATCTTCATCTCTCAAGTGACTGGAACGCAAATACATAAATTTATCTTGTTTAATTTTAAACCTACTGCTTTTGGCTATCTCTTTAGGAAGTAGGACTGCACAGATTTTGATGCCAGTTGTAGCTTGAGATGCAAACACMCCACGATAAGAAAGAAAAGGTTCATATTCAGGTTAATACAATGCATGCCTTATTTTTAATTTCACTCCTTAAAGAAAAAAAAAAAMCATGCTGGACTGTTTCTAAATAAAACAGGAAGGAGCGGATTTTTATTTTTTTTTAATACTCGTTATTAATGGGCCTGCCAAGTGGTGAATCATTTGCAGAGTGGAAGGTTAAATACATGATGTAAAACAGCATCTCTAAAACGCTGGGAATGGCAGGATCGAAATACTGAGCAATGTTTCTGGGTGTAGCTGAAGCTCAGAAGCATTAAACAACTGCTGAAGCTGTTTGACCTCCCTAGGCCTGTAAACAATATGCATTTTATGTATAAAATGTCAGRACGTCAACCACTGGCATTAGGAAAGTTTGGCAAGGTGCCTGAAAATGTGAATGTATTCAATTTTTGGCCTTTGCCTCCTTGGAGTCACTGCTACAATTACTTCCAACTATGAATGAAGCAGAATAGCTGATAATTTTTGAAATGATTCTATGTTGGTATCACTTGGCCTTTCTGAGCCTCCTGTTTTGGTGATCCTTTTTTAGATGAGTACATCCTTATTGCATTGACTGTCTTCCTACACTAGATTCATAGATTTTAAATTAAATGGSTCCAAAGTTGCAACCCCAGTGTCACCTGGAATAATCCATTAAACCTCCAAGGCTTCTGTGTGAATCTTGTAACTCTTGTTGGTTGGTGTTGAAACGCTGAGAGAGTTGTTATTTCAAACCCTCTTTGCTGGTGTAATCAGATGAAAAGTTAACTCAGTGCAGGAGGAATGACCTTTCTTGATAGRAAAACAAAACCAAAAACCCCCAAAACCCCACCCAGGAAACTCTCCAGGAGATGCTTCACTGAAGAGCACATTAAAAGGTCAGAGCATCATGTGGGAAGGATTTTCCCCTCAGACTTGGTGGAAAGGTTTCAGCTATAATCTACTAGAGGAGGCACATTAGGCACTGCAGGAGCAGTTCATGTTTGCTGTGTTCAGTGGGTAAATAGAGAGGTGGGATCTGGAGTCAGCCTGCATAAAACACTGGGGCTGCCTTGACATCAGTGGGGATCTGTCTGTGCCAGCAGCTGAGGCTGGATGTTCATTTCCAAGACTGTCAAACCTCAAAACCCATTTAAAAAAAGGAAATATTTGCATCCTTTTCTCAGCTGTTTTTATAAATACTTAACAAACTCGCCTTCTGTGTAAAATATTAGTAGGGAAATTACAGATGTTCCATGCAAAACTGTAACGTGTGGGGTCTGCCTGTCATGGTCTGTACGGTGATCAAAGAATACTGAAACTGAAAAAGGCATTGGTGACTTGCAAGTGTTACAAAACATTGCTTGTCTTTCCAGACTACCAGCTGATTTCAAAGCAGCAAGAGCTTTGCAGGTGGATCCCCACTGCAGAGGAGGATTGCCAAAAGGATTTCAGTCTAAATTGGGAAATTGGGCATTGGTAACACAGGCAAGGAGGGGTGACCCTGGTGATATCCCAGATTGGACTGGAGTCATCTGGGCCTTGCCCCGGTGCCAGTGATTGCAGATTGCTCCCCACAGAAGCCACCAGCTCTGTGCCTTGTGCACAGCCTGAGTTTGTAAATGCATCCTGYCCCTGTGCTCTGCCTGCCTGCTTGTTCTGTTTCAGGCAGAGCATCAAAGAACAGAATTCTGCACATAATTGMCTCTGGATGTGCTTCCCCGGGACTCAGCTTTTGTGGCAGGTCTGCCTTAGAGACTATGGATTGTGSTGCAGACTCATGGCACTGCTGGAATGAGGGTCCAGGGTCAGAGGAGAGGATGTAACAAAGAGGATGTCTATGCAGAAGGAAAATAAAAAAAAGAGGAGCTGGTAAAGTGGGAGGCTTTGGGTAACTACAAAATTTTGGATTCCAGACAAAGGTAAACCTCCTACTGGTTCCCAGCCCTCAGTGTTTTGGAACATTTATACCATCATCTGTTCAAAAGATTCTGGTTGTGTCAGCTTGAATATAGAATTTGTGTGATATGTTCACTGCATAAAGGTTCTGCATGCTGGAACTCACTCCCTTTCCCAAAATGCCTTTGCTGGAATTCACTCCCTTTCCCAAAGTGCCTTTGCTGGAATTCACTCCCTTTCCCAAAGTGCCTTTGCTGGAATTCACTCCCTTTCCCAAAGTGCAGTCATTCAGGAACATAACAAAACACACACACACACAAGAGAGGGAAAATAAAAAGCTATCTGACACTAATGACCTTACTTTTAATATGCAAAATGTCCAAATAAATGAAGGCAATGGGGGTGCTGACAGGGAAGATGACTACTGGGAGATTTGACACAGAGGTGACCTGTTTGCTCCTCTGACTGCCGTGGAGCTAATTAAACACAGCATCCCTAGAAATGAAGTGCTGGAGAGAGGCTGAGCAGTCAGTTGCTCTCCCTGCATATGCCACTTGGGATTATGATTATACCCATTGCTAAAAGGCAGTTGAATAAGCAAATGTTGTTTTGCAGGAAGTAGGAAAAAAAAATTCCATCTATCGTCCTCCTCAGTGAGACATGAAATGTATAATTCCAGTAATGAGCACTGGAAGTAWGAGCTATGTTTTAGGCCATTTGGGTTATATTTTAATCCTTCCTTCCCCTGTTCTGTTTAAAGAGGAGGAAAAATGATTTTATGTAACAAATGCGTTTTGTTGTTGTTGTAGCAGTGTATATCTGGGGCTCTATGCTGAAAACTCTCTCGGTGCTCCAAGGCTTTGGGGCTTTGTTAATTTTGTTCCCAAACTCCTCCATCGCTGGCCAAGCTACCTCAGCCCCACACCCCGAGCAGTGCAGATCACTGAGAATTCCTGCAGGGAATCTGTTTGAATCTCAGGCAGATTTTTGATACATTATTGCCTTTATTTTTCCACTACTCATTTATTTTCCCCCCCCCCAGATCTGATGGGACTGCTACAAAACCCCAAATTTGATACCCCTGTGCCCGCAGCCATGGCTGTGAGGGGTGTGCTGATGGTGTCACCACTGCTCTGTGAGGTCACACTCCTGCACCCTCACACCTGGGATGTCCCAAGGGCTTCAGCCCCGTGGGAATGTTCCTGCTGGAGGTGGGGATGGGGCTGGAGATGTGTGGGGGCTTTGGTTTTCCCTGCTGAGGGAGGAAGGAGAGAGGAGAAGCTGCTCCTGCTGATGCCTCATGTCTGGGCTCAGCCTTTGGGGCATGCAGGGGGGTCACAGCTGGTCTCCTCATTTTTCCTGTGAGGAAGGTGGGGAGAAAAGTGAGGAAAAGTGTGGAGGAAAGTGAGGAAAGTGCCATGCCAGTGTTTTATTCTGGTTTATTCCCCTGTTGCCTTTGCCTTGCTCTCAGTGCCAGCAGAGCATCAACCCTCTGAGGTTGAAGGAGAAGTGGGARAGCAGATCAAGAGTCACAGCCACARATCTGCTGATTACCTGTAATTCATACATGGGGCACCACAACCTGGGCTTTTGTTTGAGCCCTTTTCTCCTTTTGATGAATAAAAGCAGAGAAGAAAAGGCCACTCCTTGCCACATCTTTGGGGCAGTGGGTGACATTCTCACTGTCCAGTTTGCACCAGGGTCAGAGTTCCTGCTCAGATTGTCCTGACCACTCTGTGCTGCTGCCATGGGCACCCTCTGCAGTGGACAGACAAACTCCATATGCTGAAATGTTTTTTCCCAAGGCTATTTCAGCCATGTGTGTGTTCTTTAGCTGCATTTCAGTCAGTCTGTGGCTGAAGTCTGAGGTCAGCAGTGCCACCTCTTCTTGTTTCAGTCAGTGGAGGGAGCTGATGCATGCACAATTATTAAAAAAAAGGAATATATTCTTCTGTGTTTCTTACAAAGGAGTAGAATCATAACTTATGCCAATAATTAATTTTTACAGGAACCTTTCTGGACTGCCTTTTCACAGACAGTTCTGTTAAATCTCCCTCATTTTCACAAATTCACGTGAACAGTGGTATGAGTTAATTTGTACTACTGTGCTATATGTAGACACTCAAAAGGTGCTTCATTTCCATTGAAAATATTCATATGCAAATGCTCCATATTTTTGAAGTGGCTGCAGTTCTGCTGAGGAGGTAGATCTGCCTCTATTACACCACACAACAGATTTCTTTTATATTTAGATTTTTTTTACTCTGAGAAGARAGCAACGCGCTCGCTGAAAATCGGAACGCCAAAACGCAGCGCCGGCTTGGGGGTTGTCAAAATGAGATATTTTAAAAGCAGGAATTAATAGCTGCCAGTTTGTGTCTCGTTGGGGTTGGCAGGAGGCAGGGATGCTGCCAGGCCTGGGGCTGCAGTTGTCTCTGCCCTGCTCTTTCTGTGTATCTTGGTGGGGTGTTGTATTTCTGCCCCGGGTTCCAATGAGGGGAGACATCTCTGCATCCTGTGGCAATGGAGAGGTCTGCTCAGCAGAATAATCCTCTGCCTTTATGAACAAGAAAAAAAAACTTTAAAAAAGAAAATGGGACTTTTAAATATCTCTGGAGAGCAAATTTGGTTTGGGATTTTTTTTTTTGTTTGTTTGTTTTTCTTGAACTGCTCTGAATTATAGAGAGATTTTGGTAATTCTTGAAGTTCTCTTTCATGTTCGCAAGAYAAATATAATTCAGCAGGAGGCATTGACTTTAAAAAGTATAAATTCTGGTCTGTTGCGAGACTGGGAGTATAATTTTAGTTTTATTTGTCACATTGAACCATTCCTTGGTAGAGGGCTGAGTCAGAGTAGTGCTTTGAGCTACTCCCAGACTGGTGGCAGAACCTGCATGATTTAACAGTTTGTAATCTGTAAGGGTCTTTGGCTTTCCATCTRCATGTTTTGAGATATGTATGATTTTGAGATATGAGTTTTTTCTTGCATAGATTTACTTTGTTTTTAAACTGAGTAATTTTCAGGAAGAAAACTATTTCCAAGGTGGCAAAGAGTTAATATTTCTGTAAGAAGAGGAAACTCTGAAAGTGTCTTAAAAAAAAAAAAAAAAGTCATTTTTTAAATGAATGGGCAGACATTCATTAATTTGGACTGAAATCTTCCATCTGATGCAAAAACCCCTTGTCGTGGGTCAGGTTTATGAGCTGCTGAAAGGCTGAAAATCAGAATGATTGGAAGCAAAGCTATCAACGTGAGGAGATGTGTCAGCTCTTGCAGGGGATGTGGCTGCAGATGTTCATAGGAAGAACACTAAAGCCTTGTCCTGACATGAATTTTTATAAACCTTTCTGCAGGCAAGATGAAACAAATAAGGTGATGCACTTGTTTCAGTATTCACCACATTTGGCTCAGCTAAAAGTAGTGATTAGGTGTTATGATACATCACAGCATTAGATTTTGTGGGTGGGAAAATAACTTTCCCATCCTATGGAATATGAGCTCGGAGAAGTTTTCCTGTTCAACGACAGAATGACACTGGAGCCATTCACAGTCAGAACATTTCCTTGGTGTTTTGTTTGTTTTCAATTGCAATATTGATGGGGAGCACAGAAACAGCAGCAAACACACCCAGCAGTTKGGGCTCACAGGGTTGGGACACTCAATGTTCAGATTTTAAGTTCCTGCTCTGAATCATGARCAACGAGGGAATTCTGGAGCACGCCAGGAATTTGGAATGGCGGCGTGACTGCTGGGTTGGAAAGGTTTGCTTTGAAATGTGACTTTAAATTTTATTTTTTTTTAATTTTTGAAGTCCTCACGGTCTCTCTGGATAGGACACAGAGTGTCCTATGGGTTATGTTCTTCTTGCAACAATGTGTGTGTCCAGCCATAACCAATGCCTGCAGTAGGACACAAAGCACAAAAATAATCAGGAAATAGAATATTTTACTGGAAATGATTCCATGTGCAAATAATCCTTTAAGCTCTGCATCAGACACTCTGGTCACAATGTGTTTACCACAATGCCTTGTGTCCTCCCAGGGTAGCTGTGAATCACAGTCTGACCAGTACTGGAAATTAGGGTGCACTAAGAACTGCTGTCCTTGCTCTGATTCAGGCAGGTCTAATTAAACATTCTGGACAACCATAAAACTCTGTTTTGCTGCCATGAAATGTTAGACCCAGTTGTTGCTGCCATGAGTTTTTGGGTTTTAAAGGCTTGGAGCAAAGATTAGAAACTGCTCCAGGAGCAGTGTGAGAATGGGATGCAGTTCTGTTTGTAGTGGAAGGATTTTAGAAAGCAAGGCACAGGTGCTGCATGGCTGAAGATCACTGTGAATTCCATCTCCTTACAGGCACATTGATCTCACTCGTAATCTCCCTGCTGTAACTGGCAAAAAAAAGTGTAAAAAAACCCCGAGGATGGCAGGGCTGAGCTGGGAGATTAAGGAAGAAAAATGTTAAGAAGTGTAAACATTTGATCCTTGGGATGTGAAAAGCACAAGRTCATCTGCTTGTTGTGACTTGGTTGACAATAAAATCTAAGTGACTCATTGATTTCACACACCTGCCCTGTAAAATATTTCGGTTTATGTGATATAATCTTCCTTTCAATGAAMCTGAACCGAGTCACTTTATAAGCAGCTTGAGTTTGGTGTATCAGTCAAAGATTGATTGTGCCTAGGAACTGTGTCTGGGTTTGGGAGGATGCTGTTTATGTGTTTTTCAGAGTTTTTAGAGTAACTCAACTCTAAAAACTGAAAAACCCATAAACAGTAAAATATCTGTGAATTGGTAAGTGGCTTTTTCTTCGTTGTTTGGCAGTTTGGGATTTCATTTGAAAGCGACATTCAGTAAAGATCAAAGGTCTGACATTCCTTTTAGCCTTTCCACTTCAAAGAAGTCACTAATACCAGTAGGCAGAATTGGCCTTGTTTATATCAATGCCATYCCATGAATAAAACTAAATGACATCTCTGATCTTCGAGTTGGCTGTGGCTAATTGTGCACTTTGCATGGATGAATGTAGGCAGGCAAGTCCTTGTGAGGCAAACACAAGCACTTAATCTTTCCTAGAAAGTTAGGAGGTTTATTATAGAATTTTAAACCCTTTCTTTTCCAGGGCAAGCAAACAAACCTTGCTCCAAAAATACCTTTTCAAGACAAACCCCAGGGATGCTCACTGACTGTGTKAAGAGGGTACAGGTAAAAACGAGCTGTGCTGTTGGGGGGAGGTTCTAGTGCAGGACTTGAGCAACMTGATTTATTTGTGTGCTCAGAGTTACTTTGTTGTCACCATTTCGCAGAAAAGAGGCAGATGATGGGGTTATGTCAGTGTGAGATTTAGAAAGGATGTGTCAGAGATGTCTGCAGTGACTGGCACATGGTTGGTAGTCAGAAAATCACTTTGAATAAGAAGTTTAGTGGTATTTCATATTGACCTGGGGTCATGTACGAATTCCCATGAAGCAGCAGGAGCATAACTTTGCTTCCTTCCCCTCCCTCTCTATTTCCTTGGTGATATCTATATATTATATATTATWATATATCTCCTT
This sequence comes from Mixornis gularis, assembly GCA_003546035.1. Lineage (NCBI taxonomy): Eukaryota > Metazoa > Chordata > Aves > Passeriformes > Timaliidae > Mixornis > Mixornis gularis. Next base: position 2,331,390 of record QVAJ01000061.1, on the reverse strand, counting down.
GAACCCACACTGGTTTGTGGAAAGATTGTATTCCTGTGCCTGCTGGGCAGGTGAGGCAGGCAATGGGAGCCAGGCTGATCTGCTCCTCTTGGTTGTCTGGTGCCTTTGCACACCTCTTGAGCCACTCCTTTGTGTTCTAAATTGCCAAAGAAAGGGCCTTTATGATTGATTTTATCTCTCTGTCCACTGGCTGCCATCCTAAGCATGCAGCCTGGCAGCTTTTCAGGACTTCTGCCTGGCCCATGGCTGTAGCTGCCCTAAGTCTGGAATCTCAGACTGCTGCTCTTTCACAGGCTTTGAAAGCTCCAAGTGAGAGATTCGCTGAAAAAGGCTGTTTAATGACTCTGCCAAGTGCAAAAGGAAAGTTGAGAAAACAGAGAAAAATGAGAGATGTCAGCAAGTGTAACTCTCCCCTCACTTCTGCAAGGTTTTTTTTTGGTGATTCTGTGGAGATGAAGATGTCTTTTGTTCATGTCTCAGCAGTTATTCCCAAGCCAGTGTCTAAGGAGATTACTGAAGTAACTCTTGAGTGCCAGTTTATCCATGGTGGTTGTGTACCTTAACTCTCTCAATCCAGAGCTCATTGTAGTCAGTATTTATTTGTATTTATTTGCATTCATTACAGTATTTTACATTTACATTTATTACAGTCAGTATTTATTTGTATTTATTTACCTTTGTAAAACAGCATTTAAACATAATTTGTTAGGTTCCTAAGTTAAACTTCTGACTCCTGTTGCTGTTTTACAGATCTCATTGTTCACATTGCAGACACTTTGTTGGTAACTGATGTTCAGCACTGAGATTGTGTTGACTTTTGGGGACGAGGAGAAGGACAATTAGTTTTAGTAAAAAGGGCGGTTTGGGATTGAATGATTCAGTAAGTCTGAGAGCTCTGGGTGTCCTGTTAGCTCCTTATTTGAATTTAAACAAGGGCCATTGAGGCCAGCTCTCTCAAGGCAGAGACTACTCTTTACATCCCTGATAAATTGACAGCCAGCTCCAGACTTTCCCTCACTCAGACTGTGAGCAGATAAAATCCTAAGGGGCCCTTTTTTGGGAGTCCCTACTTGAARGTACCACTTTGAGCTGTTATTTTCTTATTTAGTTTTTTGCACAGAGAATAATTTATTCTAAGGATCTGGATRGCTGAGACTCTGCAGTGGGAAGCCAGGGGTTGAGCCCACAAGGAACCCTGTTGTGATTTTGGGTGTGGGGTGGCCTCAGTCCCAGTTTGGGTGGTGCAAGAGTGGGTGCCAGTGGCTCCTGGATGCTCAGAGAGGGAAATTCCCTCAGGAATGGGGATGAAGGAGGCAATTCACAGAATTCAGAGAATTCAGAGAATTCACAGAATCACCAGGTTGGAAGAGACCTCCAAGATCATCAAGTCCAACCCARCCCYRACACCTCAACTAAACCATGGCACCGAGTGCCACATCCAGTCTTTAAACACAYCCAGGGATGGTGACTCCACCACCTCCCTGGGCAGACCATTCCAGTACTTTATTATTCTTTCYMTGAAAAACTTTTYCCTRRTATCCAACCTATATTTCCCTTGGTGCAGMTTGAGGCTGTGTCCTCTCGTTCTGTCAGTGCTGCCTGGAGAAAGAGACCAACCCCACCTGAGCACAGCCACCCTTCAGGAGGTTCTAGAGAGTGATAAGGTCACCCCTGAGCCTCTTTTTCTCCAGGCTGAACAACTCCAACTCCCTCAGTCGTTCCTCACAGGGTTTGGGCTCCAAACCCCTCAAGAATGGGTCACAGTGACCCCCAAGAGCAGCAGGAGGCAATGCTGCAGAAAATCCAGGGAGGCAGAGGAGATGGGACTGATGGAGCAGCATGGGGGATGAGGAAGRGGCAGAGGAGAGAGGCAGGAATTTCACCTGGGTAAGGGAACAAACAAACCCCACCTTTGGAGCCAACCTGATCCCTGTGCCTCTCTGAAGTGATCCGTGCAAGGAYGGGAATCTTGCTGGTTGTTAACAGCAGACAAATTCCTCCTTCCTGCAATATGTGCCTCCCACTGGGAAGTTAATTTATTAGAATGCAGCAAAATAAGGTCAATTGCTCAAAAACTGAGCAGGGAGATTTGCTTGTTGGTCTGCTTTTGTATTTGTCAGTAAAATTAAAACATCTTTCAGAACTAGGCAGAATCGAAGTGTATTAACTTAATTGGCATGTTATGTAGATTAATAAAGTTTAATGCTTGAAGGTTGTGAGTGTACTTAGAGTTTATTATGACTGTTAATCAGAATTAAAAAGCTCTGAGGAAATTTCAAAGCCATGAGGACTTTTCTGCTCCTATAAGCCCTTTGGTATTAACTTACTGCCAATATATCAGCTTGTCATAAAAATGTAAATGAGGAATGTATTGGTACTGCAATATCCTTTTTAGCATTAATTTCTTATATGTTTTTGCTGGGACAGTCTGACTTGTGCACTATGGCAGCAGTAGAATGTTTTCATGCTTATCTGGGGTTGCTTGCTGAGATCCCAAAGTTGTCCCTGGGTGTCCCAGAGCACAGAAAAAAAACCTCCTTGGAACTGTTGCTTTTATTTTCTTCCTTAATTCACACCATATTTTTTAGAAGATTCAGCTAGACTGTGACTGTTTTTAATTTGGCACAGGTACAAGTTGTGGCCTGATGGTTAAAACTGGAGTTCAGTTATGGGATGAGAAAGTGTTGAACCTATTGGGAAGGTATTTGTTTGTTTTTATACATCTGCTACATGGAGTATCAGGTTTTGTGGTATTGAGAAGTTGTTCATGTCTAAATGCAGGATAAAGGAAATACCCTGTTRGAAACCCATATTGAGGGCACAGGAGTCAAAAAGCAGTTTTAGAAGGTTTGATCATAAATATTTCAAAATATCCGACCTTTTCCAATTCCCTCTTTGATCTCCTGGCTTATAAATTGCAGAATCAGCTTTATTTGTGACTAATTCCACCAACCTCGGTGGAATTTTGCCCAAGGATAAATYATCCCAGGATGTGGAATTGCATAATTTCTAAACAGAGGTGCTTTCTTAGCAAACCTCTGAACTCTGTTAAAAGCAGTGCAGAAGTAAGGGATYCTTGTTGTTTTGTGCTGAAAGTGCAAAAGTAATCTCTGGAGTTCCTCTTCCCTTGCCAGTTTTGTTCCTACTGTGTGTACAGTAAATTTCATAAAATATTAACCTCTAGTAAATATTTAATACATTATTTATTTGCATTATATAAGTTCACTCACCAATAGATGAAGTGCTGAATAGATAGTTATATAAATATTTTAAGGTGACAAATATATAAATATTTAAATGGCCAATATAAATATTTTAAATGAAGGAACAAGGGCCACATTCTCCCTTTTATTTTCCCTCAGAGTTGAGTAGGTATAATTGCTGACAGCACTTTACTCTGAAATAATTCTGAAGTAAAAGCCTCAGACAAAGAAATGTGTGTTTTCATTTAAGTCAGTAAACTTTGGACTAGGTCAGTAAATACAGAAAATTTCAGTATTTCCTATGGACAAAAATTACATTAYGGTTTTATGCATTTAATAGAATTTGGGGAATATTACAAAGAGACAGGGTAAGTGTTAGCTTAAATTGAAAATGAAAACATGATTATAAATTAATTGGTTTTAGTTGGTTTCATAGAATTGTGAGGACAATACAAATGAGAAGACAGGTGAGGGAATCAGTTTTTGACTAATAGGGAGTGAGAGAAAAGTTCTTTGAAAGTTCTTTTTTATGGTTTGGTTTTTTTAAACAATGTGGTTTTGCATTGGTTGAACAAAGCTGTGGCACAAACCAATTGTTGACTGGCTTTGAAGTAGATTAACCAATTAAATATGGATATTTTAAGCCTGATTAACCAATTAAATATAGCCTCTGGGCTACACAGGTTAAGAATCAGAGGAAGTCTGGGAATATTTCTCTTTTTCTTCTGGCCTTGGTAGAGCAAAGCTGGGCCTGGCTCTCTCCTTGCCATGGGAAACTATCACAAACACCTTCCAGCATAAAAACAGGAGAAATGGGTGTCCAGATCAATGTCCCAGCTTGTATTTTTCCATACAAATAACCCTGCAGGCTATGGGGGAAGGTGAGCAGCATTATAAATTACTAAATTTACAAGAAGGTGTTAAATGCTGTATTTTACAAACTGATCTAAAAATGAGTACGTGTAAAGGGATAGCGCACTTTAAAAGAAATCGGATGAATTTCTTTTGGTAAGTCTGATGTGGTTTGATGCTTTTTGTGCCCACATGAAAGTTGGCCCCACAAGGAGAAGCTCAGCAGATATCCTGGGGTGCTCAAGAGTGTGACCACTTCAGCAGTGGCACCTGAAATCGTCATCTCATGTACAGAGGAGGAAGAGATTTGTGCATTTTTAAATGAGACAGGACAGCTAATCCATCATTTCCTGGAGGAAACAACAAATTCACTTCAGAGGACTTGAGAAACTTGCTCGACAATGTAGTTGTTTATAACCATTGGTGATGATTGTATTATTTTTCTTTCCTTTCTCCTCCCCCCATTTTAATGAAAATATCTTTTTCAAATAGCGTGATACAGAGAGAATCAAGTAATTATTTTTTTGGGGCTAATTAAAGACACAATTATATAAGCTGTCAAACAGTTGAAAATGAAGAAGTTTCTGCTTGACTTCTTTAAAGTTAGCTCTTATTAACAAGTCTAAATTCCTGTGCACTGTCCAAAAACAAAATCAGCTCTGAATAACTTATTATTTCTATATTAATTAAGCCTAATCATCCTACTAAAAAACCCCACATAGATGCTGAAGTTTATCACCAGCTCAGCCGACATTTGTTTGCTCTTGTGGCACGAAAAACTTTTTAAAAGCACAATGCTGAGCTGTGCTTTCTTTTTGTTTGAGCAGAGGCAAAACAAGACACAAAGTCARACTTTCCTGCTTTGATCTGCACTGGGCAGCTCCTGTGAACATCCCAACGTTTGAAAACCTTGGGMAAGAAAGAAATGAGGAAAGAAAACTTTGTGTGAGAACTTATTGCAAACCAGGAATGGGCTGTTTAGTGAAGGAGATGCTCTGGTGAAAAAAAAGAAAAAAATAAAACACCTTTTTTTTTTCCACTGGTGCAAATGAGTGGTAAAGTGTGTTTTGAGGGCTCAGGGAGGGATTGTGCAGCCACACAAGCTCAGTGTTGTGCCAGGAGGGCAGCCTGGGCTGCCAGCTGCAGGCAAGGGATTTTGCCATGTTTGATGTTAAAAAATATCCGGTGAACTTCGGGTCAAACTGAAGAAAATACGTGAACTTTTGTGTTCAAACTTTGTCTGGGTGCTCTGCAGGGTGCTGTGTGCTGGTGAATTGCACAAAGGAGGAACCCAAAGGCCAAAATTTCTTCACAGCTCCTCAGAAATGACATCTGCCAGGTTTTGGGCAGCCAAATCCCAGATTAATTACAACCTGATTAGCTCAGGAGCAAGAGAGGTGCACCTGACGGTAACAATGAGTTGGTTTGGAGCACTCGTGATAGGAATGTACAAAGGGAATATAGACCAGATATGAATGTTATTGTTTTCTAACTTCATGTAGACACTTCATGATGGACTGAAGAAGCTGGAAGGATTATTTTGTTTTATTTATATTCCAGAGTCGAATTAGAAAGGGGGAATAATTATTTTACCTGCTGAAATGCAGCATGGTTGAGTCAAGCTGAATCAAACTCACTGCACGAATTAACACTCTCCTGTCTGCCAATAACAAGTCATGTACCAAAAGTCTGAATGTGGAAACGACCTGCTCACTGCACCAGTAAATAAAAATTGTTCATGATAGCTCATTGCAAGCATTCAGAAATTAAAGAATGACTGCTTAATTTCAGTAAAAGACATTCCCAGATGCTTTACTTTTGTCTCTTTTGTCTGTAAGAGTTATATGATAACATCACAGTAACAACTTCAGGAACTCCTCTTGGAAACATAAATTCCTAAYGGATGGGAATGTGAGTGAAGTTTACACATTATCCATGTATTGTGCAGTGTTGGCTTGTATTTACTGGCCTTGTTATGTTTGAACTCCTTTCAATCAAAGGCGTGATGGAAAAACCTCTCTAGGTGCACCTTCCTAGACCCTGCACTTTCTGTGTGTGCTTTTTAGTTGATATTGTTTGATTATGCAGGTGTTAATTCTGTGCTGAAGACAACTGGGCTGGCACAGGCTGTTACTCTGTYGTGCAGGAAAGTAAAGAACATAATCTACTTGTTGAGGAGGGAGGCAAGTAAGATAAGGAAGATAATAGATGTTGATGCAATTCATCAGATCTGGAGAGACGCCTTTTAATTACAGCTTGCTTGATTGGAGTTTGTCAAAGCTGATTGCATTTTTCCTCATGAGTATTAGTATTCTTTTGAAGTTAAATGGGCTGCACTCTCACATTTTGAACTTRCCCCACTGGTGGCAGATCCCACAAAGGAAATGTAAGAGGTCTTGGCACAGTGAGATGGTGCCAAATGCAGGTCATGCAGTGACATTCCCTGGGATTCTGCAGCTGCTTAAACTTTAAAACATGCCTAAAYATCAAACTGAGCCCACGTAGAGCTGGGCTGCAAATTAGCCTGAGAGTCAATCAGTGGAAAAAACTGCTTTCCTTAGCCAGGGGAGTATCTCAAGTTCAAATAGATGCAGTTTCACAAGAGCCGACAAGCATTTCTTGACTATTGAAACCACCAGGATCTGTCTTTTGGGGACACACTTTTAAAATCCAGATTCCACACATGGGTTAATCACTTAGGATAACTGTAAAGTGGGTACTCACAGGCAGATATTACAAGGACACACTCATGTTTGTGAGACCTTGTTTGGTTTGGTAGAGACAGAGTTTAGTRTTGTTTAGATTCCTACAGGATAAACAAAAACACTCTCTCTTTGTCCTCTAGTGAAAGTCCAGATGAGCAGCATGAAATACCAATGAAATCTGTATCTTCGGTGCAGACTTAAAAATACTTTAAATGGAAAAAGAATTAAAATTGAAAAGAAGTAAAGTAAAAAACGAGGGATTCTCTTTGCTGCAGTGGAGCTCCCTGTTTTTTTCACCCAGTGCAAAATATCTGTCAAATAACATACCCCAGTCAAATTGCTGTCATTGTTAGATTGCTGCTCTACAGAGGCTTATGTTCTTAGGTTTGAGTTGTTATCATTTGGGAAAAGATGGTATTTCAGAAGTCCAATTTATTGCCAAGTGCTTCAGGGTCCTTTGGGAACAGGTCYTTGTTGTACCAAAGTAGTGGATGTGTGTTCTTTAGGGAGAGGTGTTGGGGTGTTGATAGTAAGGCAATAAAAACTGCTTTGAGTGAGGGAAACTGAGGGAATCARGCCACGGAAAAATTAAACTCCCTTAGAAACAGCTGCTTGAGATAACTTCAGATTTCTCTTTAGCCTTTTCCTGTATGAACTGGTTATTCTTCCACTTCAGGGACAACTAGCAATAACATTTTTTTGCAGCAAAATGAAAAGATGAAGAGGATGGGGCTTCAGCAAAGCAGAGCATCAGATGAGTGTTCCTGTGCCAGTGCTGCAAAGATGTCTCAGACTTCTCAGAGATCGTGAAGCACTGCCAGCATTTCTGAACTGGAAGAAATTTGCAAACACGGTGTAAAAGGGAGAGCAACAAACCTTTGTTTACAAATCTCTGCAGCATTTTGTTGAATTTCTCTGTTATGTACTCAGCTTAAAGGGAGGGAGTGAAGTTACATTTTTTCTAAATATTTCTCTGACAAGGAAATAGGAAAGACAAGTTAGTCCRTCCAGGAATGGCTGTTCAAGTCGCTTCTTGCAGCTCCTGTGTAGGCACTGATTTCTGAAGGCTCTTGGGAGAATAAAGGCTATCAGCAAAGGATGAGTTCCTCCCAAAAAACCCCTTTTCTCAGCAAAAGAGAGCCAGCCAGCCAGTTGCACAAATGCCTCCTGGCCTTTTCTGATGCCTGATATCTCTCTGTWTGTCTGTTATTAACACCAGACACCTGAAGAAAGCTCGGTGGAGTGGGTAAGAAGGGAAAGAAGAATCCAAGTGAGGCCGGACACAATGGGCTCCTTTGGGCACTATTTTCATGTTCTCTTTTCTAGTGCAGTGCAGTTTGTTCAGATTTTGCCTCCAGATGAACTGAAGGCTGGTGCCACGTGCTGTGGCAGATGAGGAATGAATATTCTTCCAGTAGTTTCATGAGGTTGACTGGACMTGATTGCAGTACAGAAAGAAAAGAGGGAGGAAATGCATCAGAGGGAAATGCATTCTTAGGAGGAGWGTGATATCTATTTGAGCTAAAAGAACAGTTCTGTTCATAAATCCTCAAGGGATTTTTCCCACCCCTSTGCTGTGGAGAAATCAGGATGTAAAAGAGGGAGTAGAACTGTGCTGRCTCAGTCTAACATGCATCTTATGCCAATATGAACACTGGGCTAATTATCAGTCCCTTTAGGGTCRTATCAGTCCTGGAATTGCAGCTGCTTATATTAATATTGAATTTAGTTAACTCCCTTTGCTTTGTAGAGATAGGCATGGAAAGGAAACATTTTAATGTCAGTAGCAAAAGATAAAACAGTTTTATTGATCATGGGACWGACCAAACTGTCTCTGCTGGAGCAGGGAAAACTTGAAGTGGAAAGATGCTCTGAATAACAATCACATCTGAGAATTTTACCTATTTTTAAGATAAGAGGTGTGGATTTAGGAGGAAATTATTGTATTTTACCACTGAGTGCAGTCCTAGTAGAAGGAAATTCAACAAAAACCCCGTAACTCTGGATAAAGTCTAGATAATGCAAGCTGTMGTGTTTTGACAGTCTGGAGTGTCTCTGTGTAGATGAAGAAACTTGTGATTTATGAAGGKGAACTGGTGAAAGGTGCCTGAAGTGCCTTTTTCTGCCACACAAGCAGGTGTGTAGGACAGGAATTGCCAGCACAGACACACTGACACAATCCACAGTTCTCAGAGTGTGTATTCCCAGGGTATTGGCAAGAAGGTTTGTTTGTTTGTGGGGGTTTTTTTGCTTAGAAGTTTAATCTCTTCAGAAGTTTAAAGTGAAATCAAAGCCTTGTGGAGAGGCTGTGTCTGTGTCCAGGGCTTTTCCAGGAGGGCTGCCAGCACCCCTGGGGTTTCCTACCTGAACGCCCCACTTGCCCTTCCTCCTCTAAGCTCATCTCCCCAAAGGTATTTTGGCAGAGATCTCCAGTATAGGTCATTTATAACAGAGTTTTACATTCCTACTGCTTTTATTTCTACCACAGGCAGAAATTAGTGAGGAGAAATGCCACAGGAACAGCAGTAGACACCTGACTGTCTTATGCCCCTGACATGCAATACCCCAAAGTAAAAACTTGCTTCCCATTAAGAAGAAATTGTTTGGGTTATTGCTCTTTCATGAGGTTATTGCTTTTATATGATTTGTCTTATGCTCTTAATTAGTTGCTATACAGTGGACATTTAAAATCACAAAAAACTTCCCTCCAATGTGTTGGCTAAGCCAGTTYACATTTCCCTTCAGATTCCCAAGAGCTCAGAGAATTCGTTGTGCATCAGCCAAAATTTTGCCTTTCTTTTTTCTTTCTTTTTTGGTTTGTTGTTTTTTTTAACTCCAGAACTTTTCTACAGAGGTTTTCAAGCTTGACTTGTACAAAAGTCTGAGCAGGATCTTTCATTTGACAGCAGCTGAGTAAGTTCAGAAGTACAAATCCAGAGATGATAACTTACTGTGCTTGCGTTTCATTTAGCAAGATTTGTTTTTACAGCGACTGACGTGAGGCCTGATGAGGAATGAGGTTCCTCCCCAGCCTGTGTTTCCCACCAGCTCAGATGCCAAATGCTTCACAAAAATACAACTTGTACCCAGTGACTATCACTGACTCACTGTCACTCTGATGGCACCGCTCCCTTCTGATGGTTCACTCTGGTACTTTATTTAAAAGAGAAGGTGCCCTATAAAATGTGGGAACTGAGCAGTGGGAAATTTTGGGTTCTTCATGCTCTTAGGCTGTGCTGTAAATCATTATTTAGCAATTTTTAGTTCCCTTCCCAGGCATGTTTTTATTTTATTTTAGTTCTCTTTAGTTCCCTTCCCAGGCATGTTTTTATTTGCTAACTTGCTTTAACTAACTCTGTGCTAGAGGTGTGCCTCCAGTTGTTACAGGAAGTTTCTGACAACTTTCAGGTGTTTCTGAAGATGAAGTTAGGAAAAGTTATTAGCTTATTGAGCAACGAAAAACATATTTAACATAATATAGCACGCTTTTACTTTGTGAGAGAAAGAAAATAGTCAATGAGGGTTTGGATGCACGTGTCTTGTTGAAAATTCTCTGAAACATGACCTTTAAGCCAAAACCACAGGATTCTTCAAGGAAAAGTGTAATTCCACAGTCTCTCACAGTGGGTGCTCCTCCCCTTGTCATTATAATGTCAATATTCAGAGGATGAAGGGGACAATMATGTATATAAGGAAGATAAAAAGATTTGTAGTTTTCATGCAGATTACACAGTTTGCACTCGAAAAGCTGGTCGAAGAGCCTGAAGGTATTTCTTCTGCTCAGCAAAGATAAAAATTGAAAGGTTATCCATAAAATGGAATTACTGACTTCTCATCTATTTCTCAATTCCCGTCCTTTTATGTTAAGAACTAATAAAAAAACTAAGAATGGAAGAGAAAGAAGATGTAAAAACTTAAGATGGAAACAGGAGAAAGGGGAAGGAAAAGCCAGCTTGCTCTCTCTCAAAATCTGRTTCTGTGATCCTTTACAGTTTGTCTGAATATTGTCTGCAGCTTGCAATCACCTGGGTTTCGTGATTATTTTCACCAGGAATTTTTGAATTGGGAGAACACAGTGTTTAAACAGGATTGGGCTCCACAGCTCTGTTCCATATAGTTTCCATTAATATGAGTAAAAAAATTACTGAATTTCCCAGGTATCAGCATGACAACAGCTGCTCACAGTGGCTTCCTTTATGCACTGTTATTGGGAAATACTTTTAAAATGAAAGTCTTCCCTGAGCACTACATAGATACCATGATAAATTTCCATTTCCAGCACTCCCTGTAGCTTTATGCACTGTTATTGGGAAATACTTTTAAAATGAAAATCTTTTCTGAGCACTACCCAGTTACCGTGATAAATTTCCATTCCCAGCCCCGTTTGTAGCAGTGGAAGTGCAGCAGTGATTTACATCATCAGTGTCAAAAATGCTGATTGACAGGGAAGTGGGTGCCTCGTCCAAAAAAGCAATTGCTGACAGTGACTGTTTCTTTAATTATCCATGATGATTTAGGTAGGTTAGCCAGCATGCTCCAGGAATTTGGGTATATGCTGCCTTGGTTTTGTCCTAGTCCTTTTAAGATAAGAGGGCAACAGCTTTTAACACATCCTGTTATTTTTATGTCTCARTGTTGTGGACATACATGAAAAATGTGAAATCGTGGGGCCAGATTGCATGATCATACCAGTAAGAAAGGTATTTATACTTAATCAATTTAATTTTCATTTGAAAAAGAGGATGTGGCAACTGCGAGGAGCTGCTAATTTTATCTAGCCCCCAGTAGATGGAAATATTGCTACAAAGTTTGTGATTTCAATGTCGTGAAGTTTCTCTGTTTCAGGGCCCTCATGATTCTTTCCTCCTCTCTTAGACTTTAACTTGTTGACAGCCATAAATCATCCTAGCTGGTATCATAAATATTATTGCAGAATACAAATCTGATGCCTTTTTTGGCTCTCATTCATTATTCATGTTTATTGAAGTTATACACATATCTATTGGTTAACGTGGAGAGAGGCATTTCTAATTATGTTCAGAATAGAACTAATCTATGAAGATTAATCTAACAGAACTAAACTGTGCTGGTCATCTGGTAATGACAAACTGATATAAAAGGAAGGAGGAAAAACTTCATTTGCTTTCTAGTTTTTATTTATGCCTCAGTTGTAAAACAAATTATTTGGTGGGAGGGRGAGACAGCAGTAGAAATTAGGGGCCATCAAATATTTCAGTTTGTATTGTGTGYTGTTAAATGTTAAACTTAAAATGTTGCTATTAAATGAAGAAGAAATAGAGGTTCCTTAGAATTATTTCACTGTGGTCACTCTCACTAAAGAAAGGTAAATAAAAGATATACTGTGTCTCTCTCTGAATATATAGAAACATATATATAATGGGAGTAGAATAAAAATTAGAAAAAATGGATAGGTTGATGTCCTTGGCACGCTTGCCTACTGCCACATGTGGAGGTTGAAAAGGTATGGGGAGAATAAAATTTTAATTCTGCTGCTGCAAAATAAATCCTCCAGGAGCCCAGTAGTTTTAGATGTATTTTGGATACCAGCTCAGGAGGGGGAAAGACCTTTCAACAAAAGCTCTCTCTCAAATGCCCAGGTTAAGATTATGAATTCTCCTGGTTTGTTTCACTCTTCCTGCTTAAAATTCTGTTTCATCAGATTGGGAATGAAGGGGCTTTTATGCTACATATGCTCAGCCTTCCTAAGTGTAACAATAAATACATTTGCTGTYTGTGGGCCATGGGAGAGGATGAGAGGAGATGCCAGGGGAGCTGTGGAAGAGATTTACTTGCTGATGAAATATTCCATGAGCAAAATAAAGGATAAACCCGCATAAATTATTTGCAGCAGTGGCTTGGTTTTTCCAGCTGCWCTGGCAATGAGATGATATGTTTCAATATCATTTATGAATTAATTTAGGAAGRCCTACAGTATTTAAAAAGCTGATGAGAAGGTCACCAGGGTAAAACTGCTTTGAAAAACCCAGCATGAGTTTTTTTCACAGATATCATCAGATTCCACCATGCTTTTCAAATGCTGCGCTTTTGAGAACACTATTCTCGTGTTAAATTGTTCATAATTTTGCTAAAACTTTATGTGGTTAGAACAGAAAAGGATGCTCATACCAACGAATATTTTAAAGTGTGAAAATTATTTCTCTTCCAGTTTTTAAGCCAAAAGAAAAAGAATAATGTAATACTGCAAAATTTCCGTACATTAAAATGTTATTTTTGAAACTTTGAAATAATTTCAGCAGATGCATTAAATGCACACACCAATGCCTTCTGTGCATTTGTACATTAATCTCTGCTTTGAGCATGGCTCAAAGCTTCTTTCCTCTCCCAGGGAGATCAATATCAGTGGATTCCCAACAAAGTTAATTTTAGGGTCTGCTTCTAAGCCATTGTTGTGGGCTACTCCATTTTGTGTTGGTTTAACAGTAAAACAGAGATGTATTTCCTTCAGAAAACAAAGGTGTGTTTCCATCTAAGGTGTATTTGCCCTCAGAGCCCAAGGTGTGTTACTGCTTTTTGGTGTCCAGTTCTATGGATGCACTTGAACAGCATCCACAGGTGGATGTTATTCCACAGCTCTGTGGGTGCTTGGCCACAAAATGAGTCTTGATTCCTCAAGAAAATGAAAAAAGCTTGATCTGCCTTGAGCCAGGGGTACTCAGGCTCATTTTAACTGCTGCCTCCTTTCTTGTTTCTTGTTCCCTGATGCATTTTCACTCATAGTTTTTCACTCTATGCAATCAAACCATGTGTGATTTTTGGGGTGGTGTCAGGCAGATGAGGCTGCAATTGCTTGCAGTGGTATCCAGTTTTTGGATTGTTGAAGGAGACAGGAGAAACAGGACTTTTGTTATTTATCTTGTTTTCAGTTATATGTAGATTCATTTTACACTTTCCAGTAGAGTTTACTTAGAGGTGTGGGTAACCTCTAGGAAAAAAAGTAAATTCTTTGCATACAATACTGTATGCAAAGGAGGTTTTCTCAAGGGCTTTATTTTTATTATATTGTCAAAATCAAAGCTTCCCCAGGAAGAAGGGAAAAAACCTGGTTGGTCGTGTCTCTATGCCACAGTTATTTGAGGGAAGTAGMATAGCAAGTGATTGGACAAAACAGTGGTGCAAACTCAGGAGAAAAACATATGCATATCTTAAGAAAAAACCAGAAAATTATGCATGCTTCCTCTGTTGGCTTTATGTGTTATCAAGAGGCACCTTAACCAAGGTGAAATTTGTCCTTTCTTGTGGACTACGACTAAAGAGAACTAATTATCARGAAAAGTTCTCTCCTGTGGACCCACAATCAGTCTTTAGGTCAGAAAAAACGATAATGGAGAAGTGTGGTTATTAAGTCTAATGCCTGGTTCCTAGAGAATAAATCTGAGAGGTCATTCGATGGGGTATTATCAGACAGAAGCTTTCCAGCCCGCAGATTGTGATTTGGTTAATAAAACATGCTGAATATTTAACAAATTTGCATCGTGTACGCTTCCCTTATCGCTGTTGAATCATTAAATGAGAAAATGTAACTCCCAAGAAACTTTAAGACGGGGATGGRAGTGAAACTCTTCCCTTCCACAAAGCCATTCTATTCCTGTTGGAAAACGAAACGACAGCAAATAAGAACACACATACACGCCAAAAAAAATTCCTCAAAACCTAATTAAAGATTTTTTGCAGGCAGGGACTGCTGCTAAAGCATTTTTCCTGCAGGATTTGGGAAGGGAGAGAGCACAGAGAATGGCTGAGGGTGGAGAACAGCCTGAGGGTGCTGCAGGCTCTGCCAATGGCTTTTAGTGCCTCCCTCCTACTGAACCTGCACACCTGAGGTCAGGAAGGGCTGGCAGMGGCTGTCTTGACAATTCATCCTCTGCCAGATTTGGAAAATGTAGCAGAAGAGATGGTTTTGGGGSATTGGGGTGTGGTGGGGTAATGGAGAGTGATGTGAACAAGGAAAAGTCTTACCCAATTTCTGCACTTCAAGGCTGGCCATGCATGCTTTTGTTGTTGGATTTTTTTGGTTTGTTTTTTAAAAAGGTTGATAAACCTTTATCTCAAACGTTTGGACTACTTTTTTTTCTTSTTGTTGTTGATTTTAGTTTTGCTTTTTTGTTGTTTTTCAATAAACCTGGGATGAGCTTCCACAAGCTTCATAAGCCAGCCCTTGAATTCCTTTCTAGCATTGTTGTCAGGTGCTTAATTTTAAACCTCCTTGCTGCCTAAATAAATGCATTGAATCTGACCGTGAAAATCAGTTCATCACCCCACTTTCAAGATTTTAGAACAGGGTATTCTTCATTCTTCATGTCTTTCCTTACGTGCCAGCAGGTTTTCCTTATCTAATGATTCTTCCTGTTCCCCTGTGGGCAGTTTCCTGCCCATTTTTGGAAGGGTCCTGCCCTTTGAAGGGAATATCTTGAATTGAAATTAGGTTTCAAAGAGATTGAAGGCTTTTATTAAATTTCAGACATGTGCTCTTGAATGCCTTTGAAAATTTGAGTCCGGTGGCACACAGAATCCAAAGCATCTCCTCTACACAATGCTGCCTGCTGTAAGTTATTTTAATGGGCTTCAGTATGTAGGTAGAGTGGAAAAGAATTTTTCTACTGTGAGTCAACAGTACAAATTTTCCTTATTTCTTTTAATTTATGGATTAATGTGTAATATCTATATTAAAAACCCCATATTTGTTGTCTTGTGCCCTTCCCGCCTTTGACAAAAAGTGAACGTGTCACAACTCCCTCTGATTTTACAGAGGTGTTGGAAGGAGAAACAAACATTTTTCTTTGCTGAAGGGAGAGAGTTTTAGAACATTTTTCAAAAAAATGTTTCAAATAGAAAAGTTTGTTAAAGAAAAAAAGATTATATTTAACCCATGGTTTTTCTTTTAGCAAAGGATTAATTAAGGAACAACATAGGGAGGCAGCATTAATTTAAAATTAAGGTGCTTCACTTATATTTAGAAAAATTATAGGTTTTATTCCTGAGCTTTTCTAGGAGTGTGGTGTGATTTGAGGGGCGAGTTTTTTATCTCTCTCTTTTCTCACTGTGAAAATGCCCATATTTCTGTAAACTGATTTTATGAAATAATTTTCAGCTTCTTTTGGAATAAGCTTTTGAGGTATATTCTTAAAACAGCCCTTTTTTAAACAAAAAATTGCTCACAAAGAATAGAAATGAACTAAAGAACATAACATTGGCTGGGTTCTCCTGGATTGGGACGTGCAACTCAAGCTTTTTTGTTATTTGTCAAATAATTCTGGTGCACTGAAGTATGTCAAAGGGAGGATTGGTGTTTTCCAGGGGAATTTTAGCTGGTTGCAAATGGAATTGTTTGGCTGTTTTGTTTTAATGATTGTGAGAAAGCGAATCCAGGCGAGCGTTGTCTTTTGAGCTAAAGGTAGGCCTCAAACTTGGCCCAAAGTTTTGGGGCTGAAGAATCTCTGTAGGAGCAAGGAGAGCAGTCAGAGCTGAGCCAGAAGAAACATTTCCACACCCCTGTCTGCTGCAGCCTATGTTGGAACAAAGAAAATAATGTTAAAGTGTTCTGTAGAGAGTGCAGGCTTCTTGCTGTAGGCCGCRTCAGATCAGAGTTCATTCAGGGTTCAGCTCTTGATCTGGTTCCTTTTGATGTCAATGTTTAATTTTGTCAAGGGAACAGGAGAATATGCCACTGCCAAAGCCAGGGATGCTGTTGATRTTCCACTTGATCTCCAGCACCTTGTTGTAAATGTAAATCCTTGGCAGACATGACTGGCATTGAATGACTATAACACATCCTGTTTGTATCTTGGGATCCCGTGGTGACAAGAAAATGGCAAAGTAGAAGCCTGATTAARGTTTGTACTGCCTTTAAGATAAAGTTCCTGAAGAAAGGGCTTTGTGAATTAAAATTTTTAAATAAATTTTGGAGTTTTTGCAAGTTGGTTTTTTTTTTTATTCTACAAAGCAGCAAAGGTACTCTTGTGCACCAAAGCAAAGAGGTTCTTGCATTCCAGTGTTTGAARGTTGTTAGAAGTGTTATTTATTAGTTGTCTGGGGTACAAATAGATGCCATTAGAGCAAATGAGCTCCTAATTAAAAGAAGGCAAATTGTTGTTGTTGGGTATTGAAAGAGGAGAAACACAACAGGCAACTGGGATCTTTTTTGTCTGTACAGTTTTATTGGATGTGCTAGAAAGAAAGTGGTTATCTGCCTTATAAACCCTGAGAACAWGGCCACAAGTTTTAATTAACAAATCCAAATCAGTCATTAAGTTCTTGCTGTKATAAATACTAAAGGTTGACCTCTGAAGTTCTAGAAAATTAACTAGAATTTTTTTTATGGTTTGGTTTTAAAGAGAATATTCTGGGCATCTAAGCAAACTTTCCACAGCAAGTTTRAGACTAGAGCAGGTTCATCCTAAGACGTGGGGAGTGTACAGCTGGAAGGGTCATAAATAAATAAATACTTTAAATATGTCATTAAATAAATACTTTATGTTCCCAGGTAATTGTGTAGGAGATAACTAGCTCAGAATTCAGGTAGTTTTTGTGCCTGTGCCTCATAACCAGGAGAATTTTTATTGCGCCTTATTAAAAACTTCAGTGGAACGAATGAAGTCTGCTGAACCACCTCCCCAAGCCCCAAAATGTGAATGTCCCAAGTTCCTGTGATAGCAAGAGATTGAAGTGAAGCCAGTCAAAAATTTGGTTTTGCTTTTTCTCCTACTCTGAAACAGTTTGCGGTGTGTTTGATTTGCTTTAAAATGATTAAAGGGGATTAATATAAACATTTCAATTAACTATTGACACCTGTCAGTTTTAGTATCAAATCAGAAAAAAAATCACTTTGACTTGTGGTGACCAGGGCTCTGCCACCTTCAGGCCCATTCTGTTGTCAGCTTTTGCACGGCTGGAAGMTGATGTGCAACACGAATTTGTTGTCACTTCTTTCCACTGACTCTCCTTGTTTGTGCTTTTGGTGCTCAGTTTTACAAGGTAGTTTTTTGTTTCAGAGGAGTTACAGCAGTGCAATGTTAATTTAAACCATGGCTTACTGTTATGGTGACTCTTTCAAATGGGCAAATGATGGGAAGGACTGTAAAGTGAGGCTTGTTTTTATTTAGATAATAAAATTTGAAGGTGTGAAAGTACTCTGCAGCATTTTAGCACCTTGTGCTTTGCCCACGAACAAGAATTTTTAAAAATCAGTGTTCACGGTTGGACTTGAGCTGTTYAATAGTAATTCCTAGCGTTTCTTCCAAGTGCCTGTGCTTGCTGTAATGAGCTGCAGTCTGGCACACTCAGTTTGCTCCAAGCCTGTATCAAAGCCTCGTTCAGGGATGCTGTGCTGTGCACACAGGGCTGTGCAGCTCTGGGAGGCAGCTTTGCAGGGATCTGCCTTGCATGCTGCAAGCATGTGGAGACCTGCTGCAGCARAGCAGGTTTTCATCACATTGCCATCATTTATTCAGGGGATAAATAACAGAGCCTCGTTTGTTAGGCAGCATAATGAGAGAGAAAGCAGATTTCTATTTAAACATTTATTGAAAGGGATGTAGGTGTTTTTWTTTCTACTGTTGCGCCGTACTGATTGTTTCAGAAACTTTTTCCTTTTGCTATTTTCTTTTTCCTCTCAGTTTCTGCTTTCCACTTCTGCTTATATTTCCTCAAACTTAAAGCTACAATAAGAACAGTTCCCCTCAAYAGTAAAAGGAATCTACTGGGGGCTGACTGGATCCCTCTGTCAGAGAAGGGGGAAGGAATCTTTCYTCATAGAGGTTTGACAAGCTGGTGTGAGGGCTTTAAAATAGAGTTTAAAATAGAGGTGCCTGTGAAAGGGAATCTGTCAACCCTAGTCTGAATCCAGTGCCAGCAAGAGATGCCCAGAGGAAGAGGAGAATACTGTGGGTTTTTTCTCAGCTTCCAGGATTCCAACCTAATACAGCTCCCATTTTGAAAAAGGGAGGAAAAGGAAGACTCAGGGAACAGGGCCAGTCAGTCTCACCTCTGTGCCTGGAAAATGATGGAGCAGATCCTCCTGGAAGCTGAGAGGACACACAGAAAATGAGGGGTCGATTAGTGACAGCCAGTGTGGGTCCACTAAGGCCAAACTGTGCCTGGCAAACTTGGTGGTTTCATGGTGAGCCTGCAGCTTTGGTGCATAATGGAAGAGTCACTGGCACCATCTGMCACAATCCTGCCCAGCATCCTGCCCCCCAAACTGGAGAGATGTGGGCTGGAGGGATGGAGGGGGTCTGGGGTGACCTCAGAGCCCCTTCCAGTCCCTAAAGAGCCTCCAAGAGAGCTGGASAGGGATTTTGGCAAGGGCAGGGAGGGATAGCACAAGGAGGA
Organism: Mixornis gularis; assembly: GCA_003546035.1. Lineage (NCBI taxonomy): Eukaryota > Metazoa > Chordata > Aves > Passeriformes > Timaliidae > Mixornis > Mixornis gularis. The sequence continues at coordinate 2,312,261 of QVAJ01000061.1, read as the reverse complement.
ATGGMTTTARATTGGAAAAAGGCASGTTTAGGTTGGACATTAGGAAAAAAATTCTTCCCTTTGAGAGTGGTGAGGCAGTGGAACAGTTTGGCAGAAAGGTTCTGGCCTTCTCTGGAAGTGTTCAAGGCCAGGTTGGATCGGCTTTGAGCCACCTGATCTAATGGAAGGTGTCCCCCCTCTTTGGCAGGAGGATGGAACCTGGTGATCTTTAAGGTCCCTTCCAACCCAAAGCACTCTGTGATTCTGTGATTTGCTATTTCCAGACTGAAATCTCTTTGAATTTACAGATACTAAAACGATCAGTAGATAAAAAGGACTTTTGTTTTCTTGCAGATATCACATAAATGTTAATTATTGCACTTCTTTCTATTCTGTAGACCAAGCAGTGCTTTACTAAGGGAGGCAAAAGTCTCCTGAAGGGAGAAATAATTTTYTTGAGATTAAGTACATCAGTTTTAGGCACAGAAGATGTGGATATTTATGCTAATGGTGGCTGAGTCTTGGGATATGTGTGCTGTGGTTGTCATTGGCAACTTACCACAGGGTTCTGTGGGTAATTGCAGCTGGTACCGTGTCTCACTGGTAAAAGCAGTATCATAGTTCTGTAGTTAGAAAAAGTGACTAATAGTAGGGTTTTTAATGCCTCCCACTGCAAAACAGCGTGTCATTACAGCACTTTCTAAATATAGCTCATCATGCATTTATCTTTTCCTGTGCTGATTGATTCCTTTTCTCCTGAGACGTATTTAAATGTCATTTTCTCTTTCAGTGGCAGACATGTTGGTAGTTTATCCTAGAAAGAAAATGACATCGAACAATATTTTGAAAAGAAAAGGTAGAAGAATTTCAAGTCAGTTTTGCTTCTGTGTTGGCAAGTGCTCATTCTAGTATGATCTTTAATTTTTTAGTAAAAGGAAATGACATTGATTTGAGGGGATATTTGGGGAATATTGGCAGATTTTCCTGTAAATTTGTTTTCAATTGTCAAGGTAATGCATTATTGCACTGCAAATGGTTGCTTTGCCATTTTTTTTCTTTACCGTGGCTGCAGAAAATATTTGATATGCCTGGAAAGGAAAAAGCTGAGCGCACCATTATGCCTTAACACCAGATCCATTCAATAACAGATGGCTATGCATGTTGAGTGTTGTTTTAAGCTATAATTGGATGCTTATGTAAGTATGCTTAGTCAAATACGTGTAATTAAGCTATCTCGTTAGGCAGGCTGATGCACAGGGCAGGCCAGGTCCCAAAGATGTCAAAAGTAATGGTTATACTGGACTCGTTCTGTTGAAACACTTACCTAAACAAAACCCAAATAGGAGCATCTGCTGTTTTCTGTTATTGCTGTTTACTGCAAGGCCTTCAAAATCAGACGGAGATGAAAATTAAATGACATAAACTGCCATGGGAGGTTTTGTCTGCTCTATTTTTAAACCTCGAAGCACGGCATGTGTCTGAGAGAGGGAAAGAGAGTCACAAGTGACTTTTGCTCCTAACACAGCTGGTAGGTTCCTTATTGTAATGAGGTGTAGTAGAAGGGCAGAAATTTCTAGCTGAAGACAGTAAGTTGGTGGACACTAAGCAGAGCCTTGAAAATTGATATGGTTGTCTGAAATCCATTTGGAGTGAGCAACATCCTGAACTCACTGTGAACTTCAGGAAAACCACAATGAGCACGAGGTGTTCCTGCTTCTCGATGACCAGAACCCCCAAGGTGCAGAAATACCAATGTGTGCTGGGCTCATCTGCTCTTGCTGTGATGTGGAAGGAAGGTTTTCCCCATGAGATAAAAYGTTTTTGAGGTCCAGAGCTGACAAGAGTACTGGGACATTTTTAGTTTGGTTCATCTATGAGGTGGCCTGACTTATAATTATTTAGCATCAGGATTTTTTTTCTCTTAATTATTCTGTTAATTTACCACTGCTCCTATGCTTGTAGAGAAAGCTTTCATTCTCCTCTCATATKAGGGAAAAGCAGCAATTTTGGAAGAGCTCCTCATGTTCAAACCAAGTTTAATTAGTTGCTATATTAACATGAAACTTGGTGTATATCTTTAAATTAATCCAAAGTACTGAACTTGTCCAAACCATGAAAAATGTGTTCTGCACTTACATTTCTATTACAATCACTTGAAAATGTGATTGTTAGTGATTAACACATTCTTTATGGACTTGCCCAGGAAACAACATTTACACACACAGGCCAAGGTGTTTTCTGTCATASAGTTCAGATTAAACCCCTCTTTTACCATCCATGTGACATGAGGATAGTAGAAAACAAGACCTATGTATTTCAGGTTTAAACCAGGAGGGTTATTGCTTTGGCTGCTTGCATGTTTTCTATGCACAAATCACACAAACTTTTAACAGAAGCCSTCTTCTGGCAGAACGTTTTTAATAATACCAGTGTTTGATATTCTCGTCACACACTTCCCTTCATCCAGAGGGGTTTGCAGGAGGTACAGTGATCATCCATTCTTTCCCTTCTGACTGTGATCCCTAAAAGAACATTTGCTGGTGCTCTACCCATGGGTGGATTCTCTACTCTGGGTGCCCAACAGAATCTTTGCTTTTGGCTTTTGTTCTGGTTTCTCTCCTCCCCAGAGAAATGAAGGATTATATCTAGCTCCTATATCTTTGTCTCCTTGGAAGRTTTTTCTGTCTGTTTAGAACTGTGTGGCCTGAAAGTTCTGTGTTGTTTTCCCCAGGAATTGCATAAGGATGATGCTGTGCTTCTGAATTATTTCTGAGAGGGAGATGCTTCCTAATTAAGTGCTTTAAGMTCAGGCTTTCCAAGTATCTTGCTGCATCTAGTTTGGAGTCTTGAGCAGTCACAAGGTGATTTCAAGTTGCTGGGCAACCAGGAAATGCAGTAAATATGGAAAATATCAGTATTTTCCCCCAGAACTATTCCCACGTCTTTATAAATTCTGACATATGGATTCCTCTTGCTTTCTGTGCATCACTAGTAAGTTTAAAATGTCAGGGCTTTTTTTAAAAATTGATTTGRTTTGCCTTCAAATGAAAAGACAACATATGTACCATTTTAATTGTTGTCATATTTAGATTACAGAACAGAATTACAGAATTTGGCCAGAAAACAATTTGTAGCTTCAACGCTTGATCTTGGTAATTTCAGGTACCTCACCTTCCATATCTATCAATTTTCATGGAATAYTGTTTGATACAAATGCTAAGCTGTAACTAGAATTTTGTTTCTTTCTTTATAAGGTGATTGTTTTGTGTTACTTTAACTCTGTGGCTCAAAAATGAAGTGCTGCTTACAATTGAGTGTTGGTGACAGCAATGACTTTATTCCGTGCAGACCGTTCCTTCATTTAGAAGTTTATCTGTGTATTTTAAGCAAGAAGGCCAAGTACCAATGTTTTCCTGTTACTTCCACAATATCCTGAGAYGTAAGTGACCCTCGAGGGTCATGGAAGTTAACTCCAAAGACTCCTCCAGCCTCACCATGTGGCTGAGAGCATTGTCSAAGCACTCCTTGCACTGTCAGGACTCTGTTCCRGTGTCCAAACACCCTCAATGTGAAGAACTTTTTCCTAATATCCAACCTAAACTGTGGTAATGCACCCTACACACCTACAGCAGGTGTTTCCAAATGGGGAAAGAGTTTCAGTTTACCTCTAGACATTTTAGGAAGTTTACTTAGATTTTTC
>QVAJ01000061.1:2264172-2293970 GCA_003546035.1 Mixornis gularis | reverse complement strand
TTTTTTTTTTTTTTTTTTTTTTTTTTTTTTTTTTTTTTTTTTTTTTGTTCTTTTAGGTCTGCTGAAGACTTATGAGTGTCTTATAAAGGGCTGAGGATAAGCTGAATTTCCTGTAAAATAACTTTTATTATTGCTTACCTCTTTCTGTAGTAAGCTTAGTAATTTGTCAGAGTGAATTGTGTTTTTTAGCTGATGCTCCTTCTGTTCTGGCACCTTTATTGAGAATTTTCAGGTGAYAATCAGAAGGATAAAAATCTTTATGCATAGACTCAATTTCAGAGTGCTTGAAGGGAACAGATTATGTATGTTAATTAACTAGTGATGTCAAAAAATTTTGATAAGGGTTTAGTGGATTCGGGACTCCTGGATGGATCTAAATTTAAATAGAAATTTGATCAAATCAGAAGTCATTATAAAGCAACAATAATTCAGCTAATGTTGATAGCAACTAATTTGGAGATCTCTGATCCTTTAAAACTGTAAAGATTTCTCTGATAAATAACAGTTGTCCAAAACAATGGCTGTTTTATTTGTTATTATATCCAGAGAAAGACAATCTTAGCAGGATATAAACTTGTAGGAATTGCCCTAGTGACGAGGAGCTGGACTGTGATACATTTCATGTTTGATACAGTGGGTTTGGCCATTGGGCCAAATCCTCTCCTGTTTTATCYACTGTGAAAGAAATACTGATCTGAGTTTGGACAGTGAATATCGACTCAGGATTCCAATTGCATTTGTGGATCAATTACAGACTTTCTGTGCTGCTGCAGCAAGTCATTTAAGTGACACTTTCCTTCAGCTTCTCCTGTATATTATGTTTTGCTGAGGCATTGCAAAGATGAAATCCACTACTAATTTGTGAGCTGCATTGATTCTGCGGTGTGAGGGCCATATTATCCCATAAACGAGCTGTTGGAAATCTAATTATATGAAATTATATAAATGTAATTATGTATTATCTAATTATATTTTCCCGAAGAACTTCACAAAGGCAAACTCTTAGTTTCAAGAATTAAACAAGTGTGCTGGGTGAGGGAGAGATGAGACTGAGAGACAGTGAAGTGTCGAGTTGGGGTAAAATCATTTTGTGTATTCCTTAGAGAAATGCAAGTTTCCTTTAATTCCAAAGAAATGTGAAGCATAGCCTGCAAATTCAGCGTGTTTTATTCAGAAGTTCTTCTTTGAATATGTGTTCTTATTTAAAAATGGATTAACTAATAAATGCTTTAATGAGASATGCCTTAGGATGTTTTCTTGGCTTTTATTTTCTCAGGCATCAGAATCGATTGGTTGTGTCTCTGTCAGTCATCTAGAAATGGTGGAGACAACAGCCACGTTTCTGTAGGTAAGGACACATTTTTAGGCCTTCCTAACAYGTTGCCAATATCAGTTTGTGATTTCTGAGGTAGAAATCTGCAGCTCTATGAATTTCACGAGCCAATGGTTGTAGTAAAACACAGAAAAATCTATAATTTTCCCTGCTGCCATTTGGGTGTGAAAAATATCCTTGGCTCTTCTACTTTTTGCTTCTTTTCCCATAATGTTGTGTGGTCTTATTTTTTGAAGACTGAGTATTTTTTTTCTGGTTTGCAGCTTGGTAGTTAAGTGCCTAATCAAGCTCTAAATCAAACTGTGGTTTGTTTCTCAGTAAGAGCTACTGATAGTTTTAAGTTGAAAAGAAAATGCATTGTAGGCTYATAAGGAATGCTTGTGATCAAATAATATCCTAATTATTATGATGTTACAGAACATTTTGCTAATTATCTGTTCATAGTCATAAAAAGGTTTGGGTTGGACTGAGGAGAGGCCCTGAATTACTTGTAACTCCAGTGTTATGTTATTTTGTCAGTTACTTGCACTCATGAGTTCAGCCATAAGATGCATAACTGTGTGCTGTAAATGTTTAAAATAATCTTCATCCACTTAAAAAGAGTGGTTAGTTCTTACAATGCTTAGAAGGGGACTTCAGCTTGGGTGTTAGGCATTAGTTGGGGGTTTTACCATTGCAAATTGCACCATTGGACTGACATCTTTAAACACAAGTACAATCTTTCGATTCAGGGACTCAGAGAAATAGGTCCCATGTATGGAATGCCCACTGCATGGAATAAATTCTATAAGAGAAGAACTCTTTTTTTTAAATTTTTTTTTTATCATGATAAATGCTACAGAATGGCAGAGAACAGATTTTGAGGCCTGCTGTTCTCTTCTTCTGCCATAAGGCWGGATAAATTGTCTTATTAATTTATTCCTTAGTACATCCCTCTGATACATTTGTCTAAAGTATCCTTTCCCTGTGCTCCTGTTGGCAGTGCAGAATTCACATAAATATTCTCCAGTAAGTCACAGGTACTGACTCKTTATAGGTGTTGGATAGAGGTTGAACCCAAACCCTTCGCTGAGGCATTTGCAGCCCAGAATATCCAGAASAGCTTTAGAAAAGAAGGACAAGAAGATCATTTAAGAAGGATTTGGGGTCAAGTAAAGGTGCAGAGCTCTGTGCACATCTCTGGTTTCTGGTGACCTTTTTGTGGCCATTTTCCAGTGTTTCATGATAAGGCATGTGGATGTGATAAGCCTGAATACAGATATTAGGCACAGAATTTGTATTTCTTATTTATGACTGTGAACTTGGCTTTAGGGGCAACAGCAGCTTCAGTGGCAAAGGAGGATGAAGAAAATTGTGAGCYGGTGCAATGAACACATTTCTCTGTCAGTGCTGGAAGAACTGACTTGTAACTTGTAGAACTCTGCCCTTCCAGTCCAGAGCTGGACTGAACCCTCAGTGGGGGAATCTGCAATTGCAGATGGAGGTTTGTTTTTTAAATCCACCTAACTCTGYGCTGGCCTCAAAACACTTCCATGGAAAGCGTGGATGCAGCTCAGTGTTTGGTACCCTAAGAGTGCTGGCTCCAGTGAGATAGATACCGTGTAGTCTTTTAGGGACAGACCTGCCAAAATGTTTCATCTGTGCTTTCCACATCTCTGCTTTCATCCTGAGCCGGGACTGACATCTGTCAGATTGTGTGCTGTGGGAGAAATGTGATTTAAAGGTTACAGGAGTGAACGGGATCCTAGATTTTGGATGCGAGTGAATGGGAAGCTCCTTAAACCAGTAAATCAATTAGGTTTTCTCTTCAGCCTATTGAGAAATGTTTATGAGGATTAACAACTCTAAATAAAGAAGAAATAAATGGAGAAATATAGATTCATAAAATACAGCAGCAAAAGGCTGATTAAATTGATGAATGCCACAGTCAGGTTTTCTCTGTTCTACTGATTCCATGGATCTGCTTAGTGCTTGGGAAACTTTATTATAATTTGATATCAATAATATTAAGCATGGTTTAATAAAGGAGTAGTTGTACCAGCATCTAACAGGGTGGACAAAAATCCATATTCTTATTGCAATCATTCATTTTCAATGTTGTAATTGAAGATTGCAAAAAAAAAATTGTATTAGCTGGTATTATTTGTAAAAGAAATGGTTTCTACGTGTTTTATGGTATTTAGCACAGAACTCAATATCTTCTTGCTTCATAAAACATAGGATACTAAGACAGTACATGGTTTTGGTTACAAGCCAGAATTTAATTTGGTGCTGAAGACATGAAAACCTTCGTTATAATACTAAATTTATTGCTGATAAGCGTTTATAATAATGCATATTGAAAGAYTGATAATTCAGCTACATTAGCAAGGCTGCATCTCTAAAATTTATGTCTCTGAACATTTATGAGCAAACCTGTATTACTCAGATTCAGTGTAGGACCAGGTTGTGGTTATAGATCTGGGGAATAATCTTTCTTTTTCACTTTCTTATTGAAAATATATATGTATSCATACTATATATACATAGCTGATATGTCTGTGCTCTTTATGTGCTTCCTGCAGATGTAGGATTGCTCACATTCTTAAAATCCAAACGTGAAAAACAAAAGTATAAACTACTTGTACACTTATAGTGTATGGAAAACTTAGGAAAATTTCATTGTTGGGCAAGGCTTGAGACTAACTGAGCATTATTACACACGGACTGTGTTCAGCACTACATGAGCTCTCTGCCTGGCTGACTTGCCAGTTGCTGTCAGCTCTCTGTCCCCTTGTGATCACAGAGGAGGAGGATTTGAGTGGTGTGTGACAAGCAGAAATGTTCTCCTAGCGTGTCTGGTTTAAATAATTATTTTTCTCCTAATGAGGTTGATGTTCTCAGCTACTGGCACAGGAAAACACACGCACTGAGCCCAGTACTGTAGGAAAATACAGAACAGCGAGACTGAGATTCTAAGGAGTTACCAGTGGAGAGACAGGAAGTATTAGACTTTTTTGGAGTGTTTGCAGTGTTTATTGAACTGCTGGAATTAAGGAAAAGGTTGAGATGAAGAACTGTTACTGATACTGGTCCAGAAAGTTGCAGAGGGGTTGGTGGGGGAAGTGTGGCAATGTCTGAACTGTCTGGGATATTGAAGCAAAGTGCTGTTACAGGAACAACACTGGATGGATTAACTGTACCATGAGCTCAGGTGGGAGTGCACTGCCAGATATTTGGTTAAAAAMCAGCTCTGCTGACATATTGCAATGAAGGGAATCCTCAGAGCAATCTAAGCTGGCTCCTGTTCCYCAGTTCTTTGTAACTGCCACGGGACTACTGTGATTATTGAGCAGAAGATTTGTGACTTCAAGACTTTTCCTGGAGATCCTGTGGACTGGATATCATTATTGCTTTCTGCTGTTGYTGTTGTGTTCCGTGCTTGTAGCCACATTCAGACCTTGGGTACGGTCTGCTATGTTYCTCTGGTTYTGGTTTTYGCTTTGTTTTGTTTTTTTTTGCTGTGTCTGCCTCTCTACTCTTTTTCTGAATTATTTCATAATGTAAAGATGGACTAAAACCTCAACAGGAAACAGCAGAGCTGCCTAACCTGGAAGCACAAGGCCAAGTGTGAAACTACAGAAATTTCTCAGYTATTTTCCAAAGCAGCACAAAAGAAAAATTGTTTGATGACAGGGATTCTTTGTACACTTGGAACAGRGTGTTTCATCTGTTAAATATGTAAAGAATGCCCGATGAGGGATAAATCTATATACTCTGTATTATGGATTTAACAACTTAATGCAGAATTCAGCAGGATTTGCCTTCCGGACAGAAACTGCAGTATAAGCTTTTAGTTTTCCTTTTTGCAGAGGTAGTTTTGATGGAACCTCATTTCTAACAGACCTTACGTTGTTTACACCTCCAGCTTTTGATCTCGTGTCCGTRCAGCAGCTGTCAGGAAAACACCAAGCCCACAAAGAACTGATGAGACAGGAGGCACAAAGAACTCAAGCTGCTGCTGTTTGGAGAGCTCAGCACTCTTCCCAAAGACTTTGCCCCGTTTGAACCCTCCCGGTTTTACTTCCACTAATGATATATTGTATAGCTCGTTTGGCAGCGTGGGAGTTCGTCAGAAGTTTCTCTTTTGTTCAGCCCTGAAATCGGGCTATGAAATGTGTAATTACAGTTACTTGTCATCAGAGGTCGAGCTGTTCAATAGGGAAAGCGCTGCGATGCCTCTTAAATAGTTTCTTGATGATAATTTGTATCAGCTGCCCATAAGAAGCAACAGTGCGATGGTGCTGCCTCAAAAGAGCTTTTTATCAAAGGTTAGAAATAATCTTGATCATTCAAGAGACAGTGAATTTTCAATGGAGACGRTCAGATCTTTGCAGTCAGTTTGCCAGTTTGCTCAGGTTTTGGGTTGGTTTTGATGGCTGTGTTTTTTTTTTTTCCATTACTAGCATCAGCTTTCAGRCAGCAGCATCTGCTTTCTGGAAGGGGAAGCAGATCCCTGTGTCAGGAAATCCTTTGTTAATATTATAATAGATGATGCATTTTTCATACCATGAGAGCTCAGTTTGGTTTCTACCAGCCAAAAAAGGATCCTGCAGTAGTTTGGCCTCCCAAACCTGTCGTTTGGCACCTGTGTGTGCAAGAGATCCCCAAATTTATCAGTTATTTTGCTCAGAACCTGATACTCTTCCACCTTTTCTTGGAGCAGAAGAAAGTTTGGGAGGTTTCGTTCAGGCTAACAATTGCAAGATTAGGTCATGGTCAGACTTGTGTGAGTGACTGTGATGTTTTATCATTTTAGAGAGAAGTGAAAACCTGGGGAGGCAGGGGAGGATARTGCATTTGTGCAATCCTGAAGGTTTTCTTCACTTCTGCAAGTAAATAAAACAGTGATTAAACACAGAGGGTTTGGATATGTGGGTAACCAGCAATCTCTATGACGTAAGCAATTAACTTTGTTATGAAATAAGCTTAGTTTGAGACCTAATTAATGTAACAATTTGATTATGTAGGCAAAAATATAGATCTTTCTGAGGTAAGCATTTTTATGTCAGCATAATTTTTTTTTTCCTATGGAACAAGAAACACTTCCCTTCCTTGTTTCTAACAACAAGAATGTGTTATTTGTATCTGAATTTTTTTCCACAGACATTAAACATACTTGGAGCCTACACATAAAATGTTGCTTTCTCCAATTTCCAGCACTCTTAAAATTAAAAAATCTATTCCTGCCCTTGAAGGATATTTATAACAATTGATAAAACACTTAGTGCTGGCATTTAGATTAAAAGTACCTTGAGTTACATTTGTTTTGGCATTCTTTTTTTTCAGAATTGCACAGCAAGGCAGGTTTTCAAGAGGAAACTGTGTGGCTATGTAGGGTCAGGAATTGAAAGGGAAAAATAGATGTTCAGGAATGTTTTCTGCTGGTTCTCATTTTACCTGTCTGCAGTTGCAATGTGTGCACACGTAATATTGGAGCAGCACTGTGAGATACCAGTGCTGTGACTAATTAATCTTGATATGCATGAGCTAAATGAGGGATGCACAATAAATCCTGCCTGCACGGACCAGAAATTGAGTTCTGATTTCATTATATCTTTGCTAACAGTATTTTTTTTATCAAGATATTTTATAATAAAGGAAAACACTGAATTTGTTGTTATTTCCCCCTCTTCCCTTCTGTTCTATTAGTGCTTTAACATCAGGAGAAAGTAGCTGGTAATTGACTTTCCAAATTGGGAAATCCAGCGTGCTGAGRAGCACTTGCTTGAGAGCTGAAGGAGGGGAAAAATCAATAAGGAAATGAGAAAGTTGCCATTTCTAGTACTCCATTAGCTGCTGTGTAATACGATCTCATCAAATAAATCTTATCAGCAGAACAAGTGCACTTAAGAGCAGAAAATTTCAGGAATGGTGAGAGTTMAGGCTGTGGTTTTCTGGTATCTCGTGTACAAACAGTTTAACCACTGCTGAATGGAACAGTCAATATGTGAAGTGCCAGTGCACGTGACTGGACAGATTGTGTTTGATTTTGGGGGGGTTTGGGTCAGGCTTTAGCGGCCAAAAAGATCAGAATTGGTCAGCTGAAAATGAATGATGATGTAGGACATATTTTCTCATTCATTTTCCTATTGAATAGAGGGAGAGAGAAGAAAGATTAAAAATTATGCAGTGAGCCTTGGGATTCCTGGTATGCTGCTTTATTTTGACATGACATCCAAATGAGGGTGATATTTTGTATTACTGAAGGATAAACAGAAGGATTGATTTATTTCACTCATTAATCACGTCCATATTTATTAGAAGAATATACAGTAAAAGTATCACCGAAGGAGTTAAGTGAGGAGAACCACAAATCTATATATTTGATATTCATTTCATAGTGTTTAACTTTATTGTAGGAGTGGTGTTTAGATGACAAYGACCACCTGAATTCCTGCTTTTTTTCCTTACCCAGACACGTCTTTGTTAGTCAGCTGTAACTGGTGATTAAATAGTGCTTAAATGATGGTCAAACGTTGTTGATCTTGCTTAGACTGTCATTTTTATCTTTKTTTTTACTATTATTCCTTCCTAGTGGTACAGAACAATCCTTATGTTCTTGGCTGAGACTTTATTTTAAACACCTGTTCAGAAATCTTCATAGCTAATGTGAGGTCACTTCCACTTTCACCCTGCCTTGGTGATATTTCTTGCAGYAAAGATGATGTAGTCAGCTGAGATTATTCTTCCTTCCACTGATCTCAGTGGGGTTATTCTATAAATACGTGTGGAATTGCTTCTGAACTAAGAAACAATCTTCTTACACTCACAAATAATTKATTAGGTCAGTCTAAATCAAACTGCTGGGGAGACTGACATTTGCCACGTTACACCATTAATAAAATAATGGATGTTAAGCAGAGTGTTTTTCTGTCAGGATGTTCACGCTGTTTTTCTGTYTTATTTGTTTTCTTCTGTTCATGAAGTGCTTGATAATTGAGTTTCTACTAATCTTATATTCATAGAATTTTAATTATATGGGCTTCCCTCCTGGCATGCATTAATGTGGCAGCACCTACAAATCTAACAAAAATATCCATTCTGATAATAAATTTCAGTCACTGTTGGAATCAGAGTGTTCCAGATCAGTCAGAATATCACTCAAAGTCGTGATTTCTAGGCCGTGGCAGTCTCAGGCTTTAGATTTAGTGTGAAATTTGATGCAATTTGAACAGGGGAACAGCTCTGGGAGTAGAAATGTTAACTTGAGGCTTGTTCCTCCCAAGTTTTTATAGCCAGCATCCAGGCTGACAGGACCTGCTGCTGTCTATGTGTCCTGCCACACCACTGAAGGAGAAGAGAAATCAGGAGTGAAGCTGAGCCAGGAAGAAGTGGAGAGGAGGGAGGGAAGGTTTTTTTTAAGATTTGACTGGTAATAAATTAAATTAATTTCCCCAGRYTGAGCCCATTTYACCTGTGAGGGTGGTTGGTGATGATCTCCCTGACTGGTTTTGGATGCACAAGCCTTTATTTCTTTGTGACAGAGCAGCTTTGRGTGGGCAAATGGAGTCCAGCCAGGGTCAACGCACAGCAAAGTCAAAAGCTGGATGAATATTAATACATTTATTTTGCATTCCAGAATTAGTATGGTTTGATTTTGAATTRGTTGAATAGAAATTACTGTGTACACAGTAAGCTTTAGTGTCATTTTTAAAGCCACTTCAGCCTCTGGAGTTGTGAGGTGTGCTTCCAAATCCAGATTCATTAAAAGCATTCTTCTCCATCAGGAATCTCAAAGRAAACACCAGAGCTGAATGGGCTTGAGAAGCACATATTATAGAGTTATTCTTGTTTTTCTAAATGGAAATATTTTCATGGGGGTGACCTATTTCTTTTAGACCTTTCACTTACTAGTAAAATTTGTGTTTCCATGACTGTTTGATTGAAATTAACAGAAACCTAATATCAATGAAAAATCAAGCTGGTAAATGATGAAAAGGTGGAAACATTTTCCCTGTCTTTGGCAAACTAAAGCCACGTGAAATATATTCTATCTTTACTACTCTTCTGAGGATTTATTTTATTTGGGGAATACAGTTTACTGAGAAAAAGAAGAATAAAGTTTTAATTTGCTTCTTCTTAGAAGCAAAACTGCAGTTTGCTGTGCTAATTAGAGCAGCTGGATTACGCAGCCTGCCTTAAATCCCCGAGGAAATCAGGAAAAGAGGCTGGATTTTAACATTTCTTACTTTCTCCAAGGTTTTAAATGAAAACCTCTTTTGGTTAATGAGGAAAGCTTAGAGATTCAGTTTTTATTTGGGGAAGGAGTGACGGGGAATTCTTCTCTATCCATATTTCACTCAAGGCATGGCCTTTTGATTTAGAAAAACTACCAGAGTCAAATAGTGGCCAACAGTAGTTTTAGATTTATTGGAGCAGGCTGAGGGCTCTGAGAGATGCCTGAGCACAGAAGGGAATGGGATATAGAGAAGCTCTTGGAACAATAAAAGATGTGTTGGTGCTCTCAGGTCTTTTAACAGACACATGACTTCCACCCAAGATAATTAATATATTAAAAGGCTCCACTTTGGGAGATGCATTGGTGTGTCTTATCAGATGCTGGTTATACTAAGCCTGGTCTTTATTTGCATTATTTTCAATCTAAGTTCAAATCATAACTGCTCTGATTTTTTTTTTCTCCCTATCTTTTTAAGTTTGGTTGAGTGATTAAAAAAATACACTGTCACAGCTTCTGGGGTTTGATTTGAAACTTTTTATTCTGAATCGCTTGACTGCAATGTAAATGTCTGGATACTAATGCTTGTCAACCTCAAACACTAGAAAACTTTAATGTGCTGACAAAAACATGGGCTAAAAACAGCCTTTGAAATACTGTGAAAAGAATTTACTTAACTAGTGGAGAGAAAAATGTCAGTTTGTCTTGAGTCATGGAAATGAAAGTTAATGAGAGTTGCTACATATGTAAATGTATTGCTTCAGAGAATTGTGGCAGAGATCTTCTCTCTCCATCTGCAGTGAGGAGAAAAAAAATCCATAGAATTTATTTTAGTGAMTCATTAGTGAAGCATATCTAACAGCAATTAATGGATAGGATAGAAAGAGCAGTTTTATGTTGGGGAAAAATTTTACCTTCATCAGGCAGGTTTTTCCTAATTTGTAGCCTTCTACTCCAAAATCCTCATCTTAACTACATGAGTAAAATAAATGTACCTAGCAGCAGTGTTATAAATAATCAGATTAGAAAGGTGCACTAAGAATAAATAACTTTACAATGTAAACCCCTGTATCCCACTGTTTGGATGCCAATACCCATTCCTAGTAAAGAGCATGGTAATGCAATGTGTTAATCTGTGTGAATCAGAAGTTTTTTGGTTGTAGTTCACCTGATTTCTGATTGCTWGCAATCMCAGGGCTGTCATTATTGAGGCTTAGATCATATTTCAGCTGCAACAAAATGCCAAGTTAATGATGGAAAGATCACGTGCGGCTTAAAAGTAGCTACAGAGTTGTGAAAAATCAAAATGTGCTAATTGCTTTAATCACCTACTGAATTTCTTGGAATTAATGAAGGCTCAAGTCAGATGTAGTGTAAGGAAATCAAAGTGATTTTATGATGAACCCACCATATTGTCACTTTTTAGTTGTGTGTTTGCAGAAAGCAGGGTCACCCAGAGCAGGTTGCACAGACAGGTCTTGAATGTCTCCAGAGAAGGACATTCCACATCTGGAATTTAAATTTGAAGTGGGAATGCATTTCCTTTAAAAAAAAAAGTCATTATGACCAATAGTTATAAACTGATGAGTTGACGGAGCCCAATATGCAGAAATTAAAATCCACCACCTGGATCACTTCACCAGCAACCCAGAATTAAATGAAGCATRCATTCAAAATTTTAGTACAAAATCAAGTTTTGCAATTCATTGACATCCAATATTCATAGCATCAAAAAGTCTTTACAATTAAGGGTGTAGGTCTATATCAAAAATAATGTTGACATTTCTATCCACGTGTCTAAAATTCAGTGAGTGTTATGCATCATYTTATAATCTACAAGCCAGCTGAGGTCCTGAGTAGTTTTTTTCCAGTTTATAGAACCCTGGTGATTTTTATAGCCTCGTTATATGAGAAATATTCAGTATGATTCTGTTTGATGATAAAATTGTAACCAGAGAAGACATTGGGATAATGTGCAATTAAGGTTCTTAATGTGTTAAAGATCCACACGTGCACAGAGGAGATTAAAGAACCCCAACCTTAGTTTGCCACAAATACGAAATTAAGGATCTTCATTGACCCAAAAATGCAGAACTGAGGAGTTCAACAACCATTGAGCCCCATGAAACTGAGTGTGTAATGTGCATGAATCAAACAGAAAATGCATTTATGGCTATTTCAGTGTCTGAAATGAGGTGTGAGGTTAATGCTCATCACTCTACACCACCGGTTTAAGCCTTGCGAGGAACCAAARACAAAGCTTTATACAAATTAGCACGAAGCTGGCCCGGTTTAGAAACTTGTCTCATAGTTTTTTTTTGTTTCAAACCAAAACAATTTTACTGCATCTTGTAAAGAAACCTTTTCTTGGCCGCCTGCCAGAGGCGGGCTGGTGATCAAATACAGCAGCAGCTTTGCCTTTCTGTCAAACAAAGCCAGAAGATTTTTAAATCATTAGAAAGCGATTACAGAAAAAAACAGTGAAAGAAGTAGGTGAAAATAATCATTATACCGGCAGCTGAGGTTTGTGAAATTTGATAGTTCTTATTCCCAGAACATCTTGCACACAGGGAAGCCACTGCTGGTGGAACACGAGCTTCTAAAGTGGGAGAGACCATGGAAGTGCTTTGATTTATAATTAATGCAGTGCAAGTGCAGTAGCATGCCAATTCCTCCAGACTACTTTTACAGGGCTTGGGAACTACGGAAAATACTGAATTGAATCTTGGGAAAAGGTGAACAATTTTCATTGCATTTGCAGACTAAAACGTGTAAATTACATTTTTTTTTCTTTTTTTAATTTATCCTGTAATACAGAACTGTGCTTACATCACCTGATGGGAGGAATCTCACACGGACAAGCAATTTTCCTGAAGGCTGGATACAGAAAGTTTAGTTGTTTTATAGCTGTAGAAGGAAACATGCAGGCAATGTCACTTCCAGGAGAATTTCTGATTTGAAGTATTTGGAAATTTCTCCTGCTGTGACATTACCGTGCTCATGTCTATCCCCAGATGGGCAGTGACAAAATGGAAATCTTGCAACTTTAAAACGTTGGCACTTTCGTCGTAAAAACAGATATTACCGAGAAAATTTAGGAGTAAATTTTGAAAGGTTTAGGACTTGAATTGCAGAATTTGTCAGCCTGAGCCAAGTCACCAAAGTTGGTGCAAAATACACTATTTCAAACTGTATTTTTATTTGTATTTTAAGGTAGGTAAATCAGACTCCAGGTGCTTAGTGAGCTTTAGCATTTTTCACTAAGGAACAATGGAGAACAATTTGTCTCTAGTGGAGTAATGTCACCTAAAATAGTGTAGTATAAGCATATCCTTCTCTAGATAATAAATTGTATTATGATRGACCAGTTTAAACATAAAAAAACCCAAAATTTGCTTCTTCTGAGGTAAAAAAGTATATTCCAGAGAAATTTTGGTTTTATTCATACTCATTCAGCAGCACGAGCACACACACTAACACACCCRTGAGGAAATCTATTCCAAACAATTACCCCTCACAAAAATGCAACTGATGCTGGATGTATTACTTGAAAGTCTGTTTGTGCTTTCAATTTTCAGTGCTTTGAAAATCAGGTGCTTTTCAAAATATTATCTGTCAAATAGAAATTCAGTGTGTAATTAGCACTTGCTGGTTACTGATTAGGCCTTCAAGTTTTGTATTCTAAAAAGAAACTCTTAATATATATGTTAATTATACATATGTGTGAAATTCTGTATAGGTCTGTATTTGATTATGCTCTTGAGTTTTTAAAATATGTAATTAAAAGACAGTAAATATTTAAARATATAATGGCATCCTTAATCTCCTRCTATTTAATKCAATTTTATACAATATTCTTAAACGTGTGGTGCCATCCTCACACCCAAAAATGTCAAATTTTTCTCAGCCTCCCCATTGACCTATTTTAGACCATTTAAACTATTGAATGTTTCAAACTGGAGGATTGTCCATTCCTCAGACCTTACAGCAGTACAAGGTCAGGTAGTCCAGAAGCACTCTAGGAACTGAACGAGAGGAGACAGGATGAGAGGACAAAATCAGATGCACTTTTAGATAATTTCCTTCTTTTATTTTTGCTCGCTAGTTTGATTTTGAACTTTGGAATTTTTAATGGTCAATGGTCCCTCTGCAACACTGGATTGCAATGATTCTTTATATTTTCACACCTCTTTTAAACCCAAAATGTAAAGCAGCCATGGGAAACTGAAGGCCTTTTCCAGAGGTATTTAACTGCACGTGCATTTCTAACAAAGACTTCCATAACATTGAACGTAAAAAGGAGAATCTTTGATCTGAAACATCATTATTATAATATGCAACCTCTGATTTATAACTGTTGTCAAGTTTTACCTCCAAGATTATTATTCTAAAGGAGCATATTTATCAAGAAATAAATTTCGGTACATTTTTAGCAGGGGAATTAAATCACTACGAGGTTGTTAAAGGTGTTTCTGTTGCACAGTGAATATATTGAATTGTCTATGCAGCCTTTTGTGWAATCCTACAAAATTGCCATCCTTTTTCAATACCAGGTAAAAGTTTTTCTTTGTATATATTCACAGTGGAGTAGTTGAATATTGTATGAGCAAAGGTTGRGAGGACTCATGCAGAAGTGAAATAAATAACCTCCAGGTAACYGAGCCCACTTTATTACTCATYGGTTCAAAAGCCRTTTACARAATTTAAAAGCAAAATTACGTGGTGCTCTGTGCAGTGCAAGAAGTAAAAATAAAAAAATGCATGTAACGCCTTATGTACCAAGAGTTGAACATCAGAAATATAATCAAAGGCAGAAACAGAGTTGGAATAGCCTCTGGTAGTGATAGGGAASGGGAGAGATGAATGATTGTGTCTGCAGTGGACAAAGAACATGAGGTTCCTGATTGCAGAATAASAATGAGGTGGTCAGAAAGAGACTGGAGAGAAAAGTGAATTTCATTTGCATCCTTACAGTGCTGCATTAATAATTCCTTAGGAGCCAGAGAGAGTGGCAGCTTATGAAGGGAATTAAGAAAGAAAAAAATAATGAGGAATCTGACCTGGGAAATGTTCCTTGAACTTCTCAACTTCGCCTGAATATTTTCTTTAACGCGGTGATTTATTCTGAACTTCAGAGCAAAAGGCTGAATGCAGGGRTGTAACACCAAAGGTTCCAGGGTGAGAGGGAACACTTCTGTGGGTAAGACACTGCAGAAGGGCAGGTTGTGTATTTAAGCCTTGTTCTTGCTCTGCTGTTTCTCTGTCTGCCTCGTCTGGCTTGCATCCCACGTCACAGGCAATGCTCCTAATGCACAAAAGTAATCATAAAATAAAGTCAAAAGCAAGCGTTGGGCATTTTGTTTTATTTATTGTTCAGGTGGTGTAGCTTTCTGAGTTGTTAATCAATTTTTATGCATGAGTAGAAGGTTAATGTAGAACCTTTCATGGAAACCCATGATAGCTGCTCTCAAAGACTTTATTTGTACTTTTGGAAAGCAAGGTAATTTCTGAACTTCTTAAAGGATGACATTATCTCCTTTTAATAGTGGGGGCTTTTTTTCAGTTATAGCTTAATGAAAAATGGGAGTTTGTAGAGCCTTTCCATTCGGTATTACCAGTAATGTAAAAGTGCATTTCTTTGATATGTTTGTCTGTTCTGAAGAGATTCAGGTAACTCTGTCCAAGGTACTGACCCTGCAAAGGCATGTTAAAGGTTGTCTAAGTTTGGATGTATTGGTTTCCCTTCACACCTCTGCTCCCTTCATCATGGCTGCTTTGAATTGCCCACCATGCTTTGATATGTAGTTCTAATTTCATGTTCCTTTTGCTTTCATAGATGCACTTTAGAATCTCATTCTTTAGCACAACAYTTTTGATTTTACAGTATCCTGTTTTTAAATACCCATTCACTAACTCTCTGGACCAGATAATCCTGATGCTGGTGTAAATTGGGGGTGACCTCTTGGAAATCCATTGGCTGCACCAGAGCAAAATTACTGAGAGTGGGAGGAGAACCAAGAGTATGAGATTCTAACATGTTTAAATTAGCTATTCTCCAGGACAGAGGGCTTGCATTCATTTCCCCACTAAGTATATCAATAGATTAATTTGGGCTATTTCACTTATGAGGATTCCTGCTTCACTGAGAGTAATAAACCATCAGCTGTAATTTACAAAGCAGAGTGATTTAACTGCTTCATCTTTATGTGATTCTGAGTYTCATCATTTGTGGGCAAAGCATCCCTGATTAAAGTCTTTGTGACATCACGTGACAGTAGAATTAGCACTGAGATCTTGCTCTGAGTTTTACTGATTGGGAAATAGGAGTGTTTCAGTAGTAAGAATAGTGGAGATCAGCTAAAAGCACACATGGAACAGCTCTGCTCCCCTGGAAAATGAAAGAATTCAGCATTCAGGGGGTTAGACTGCTACAAAAGAGACAGTGCATTCACACATTCAGAGTGTTTTACAACCACTGTGGTTGTCATTAAGCCAGCACGTTCTGTGCTTTAGGCTTGGCTTTGAAATCTAAAGAACTCACTGATAACAGCAATGATTATCTTTTCCACTTTGGCCAGCAGTTCTGTCAGTCTCCAGATCTTGGATCGGAGTCATAGAACGTTGAAACCTTCCCACCSTACCAAACTGGTGGTGATTTTCAAAGAGCACAGATGGGAAGGTAAAGGTAATTARCAACCTTCCTGCTTTGGCCTTGTGATCAAACTTTTTGAGGTAATAAGAGAAAAAAGTAACCACAGCAGGAAAATGCTACCATAATCCCTCCAATTAACATAGTTTTAATTATGACACAATTATCTGTAAAGCCTCTCACATCTGGTGTGCAGCTTGGTTCTATTCCTGTCTGATAATCAGCACTGGGATAATCTGCCTGAGTAATGGATGCCACTTAGAGACAACTAAGAAAGTAAACTGTACCAGAGGAGATTTTAAAGATTTTTAGAACCAGATCTGACAGATAATTCAAGTGTCCTTTCATGCTGCTGTACTTGGCTTCTCTCCCTGCAGATTTACATCTCCATCCTGTCTCCATCCTATCAATGTTTTGTGTCAGCAGAAGACCTTAGTTACCTCGAGAAGCAAAATGATGCTGCTTTTACTTCTGGTGACAGAGGGGAAGGAAACTTCCAAAACAAACCATCTTTTTTTATGTCCTTGAGATCTGAGTCCTGCACTAACTTGGAAATGAATATTTATGATTTCTGAGAAATCCTCTATGACTCAAGCTCTGGGGTAGAAATAAAACAGAAAAACCAGATGCACTCAAATTATTGCAAGATTGATTGAATATCAATAAAAATGTAATAGAATAATGTGCAGCTTCTAAAAAGAAAATGGAGAAAAATACGAATTACTGTAATAGTCCAAGGTGACATCTAATTTTTAATCTTTGAAATTATTTTGCTCAAAAAGAGTAATATTTAATTTCTTTCATTTTGATGCTTGGGCTTTTCTGACTGCAAGGCATCAATGAAAACAGATCTAACTGTGWGACATTTCCTTAAGGTGCTGTCAGTAAAGCTGGCTATTGTGGAATTATTAAATGTCTTCAGTAGTTGTCACCGGGCAAGAAGTTTTATTGAAGTGGTCTGAACTAGAATAACAAATTATATTGTGGAGCCCTTCATTAAAGGGATAACAAAACTGATGATCCCCATTGACTCGATTTTATTTCAGATAAAGTGCAATTAGTRCTTGGATAAAAAACTTAAAACTGAAACTTAAGGATTTTTTTTATCTTGTAAAGAATTTAGAGTTACATACTCTTGCAGACTGTGAGTGGCACTATTTTCTATGACTCAGACTTCTGCCTGATTGCAAGTCTTCAGGTGGGGCTCTCAAAAATCAATATTAGTAATATCTTCTGATAACAATCCTGAGAAAGGCTAACACTGAGTTCTTCAGTAATCTTTGTTATTTTCAGGTCAAATAGAATCTCTTTCCTTTCCCATTCCATAGAAAAGGGACCTCTCTTTAAGGGTTAGGGATGGGTGAAAAGCCAGGGCACCTCTGAAGAGTTTTCTCTTTATCTCATGTGACTTCAGGACAAAATGATCTCCTAGAATCTTTCTAACTTCAATATCAAAGCAAATGGCAGATTATACTGATCTTTCCCTAACCATGAAGAGTAGAAAAGTCAATATTAGTCATACCACATCTATTCTTTAAAAGGCAGTGCTTGTGTTTAACTCCTTGGCCTGATGAGGTCCTGCAATGAAAAACCTTTTATTAATTCTAACTGTGTCCTTTAAGCAGAACCCACTGAAGCCAAGCAGAACACTTTTTATGATTTTAGAGTGCTTTGGATCTATCCTTTATCTAAAAATGGCCTTTTTATTGTTCTAAATCAATAAATCTGTTGCTCTGGCATATTTTCAAGTTGCTTATTCACCCAAAGSCCTCTTTATAGCAAACCACAGTGTTGCCAAATTGCTTCGGGTTTACTTTGCATTGATAAGTCCCAATTTTTTTGAGTATAACAGATCTTTAAAATTCAACATGYCTTGCTGGCTGGTCCCACGCAGGGTGGCAGTCAGTGCCTGGATGTCTGGGAGCAGGGACAGGAGGTGACCTGGGCAGGCAGGGCTGGGCTGGCATTGTTTGGCAGTGACAGGGACTGAGGGTGTGGGGTGACTGGTAATGCTGGAGGGAAAGGATTCCATCCCAGAGGGACCTTCAGGGGCTTGGGAAGAAGGCTCATGGTGATGCCTTGGGAAGGCTGAGCTGGAACAGAGACTGCACAGAGCCAGAGAATAAAGTAGATATTTATTAAAAGTCCTTTAAGAATCTGCCTTGGGCAGGACAAGAGCCTGGCCAGGGCTACACCCAAGGTGGACCCAAAATGGCCACAAAATGGACAAACGGTCACCAGGTCTCACACTTTTATAAATTTTGGTCCATTTGCATATTGAGGTTTAATTGTTCAATTCCAGCTCCAGGTTATAAAGTCCCATCCTTCTTGTTCCTCCCTTCAGCCACCCTTGTTTGTGCTTTTGGGTCTGAAAGTTGTCCTTGGTCCTCAGCAGTGAAAGGATTTGTTTTGTGTCCCTGCTGTGTGCAGAGCTGAGTGACACTGACTGTGAGCTCAGAACTGCCCCCCTGGGCAGCACAGAACCTGAAATACATGAAATTAAAACTTCAGGCATCACTGGGAGCTTCATAAAGTTCAACAAGGCCAAGTGCAAAGTCCTGCACCAGGGTCAGGGTGAGAACAAGCACAGGCTGGGCAGAGAATGGATTGAGAGCAGCCCTGAGGAGAAGGATTTGGGATGAATCCAAAGGCTGAGGGATGAAAAGCTCACCTGGACCTGGCAATGTGTCCTTGCAGCCCTGAAAGCCAAAGGTGCCCTGGGCTGCYCCAAAAAGCAGCGTTGGCAGCAGGTCCAAGGAGGTGATTCTGCCCCTCTTGACGTCAGGAAAACTCAGAGCTTTGAAAGTGATGAGGATAATTACCTGCCTCTTCCTGCTTCAGCTCTCTAAAGTAATTGCTGAAGAACTGTGGTASTTTTGAGTTGTTATTTGAGCTTTGGAAATTATCTTGTTTGGGTTTCTAATACCTCGTGTACAAATACAATGTCTTAAAGTCTTCAAAAAAGAAAATATCTGCTTTTCCACCTGACAGGATGTGACTTGTTCAGGTAACTGACATTCTCTCTGGATTTTAAACCATACAAAAGGACATTAACACGCTTTATGAGGAGTACTTATTCTTGGTAGAAACAGTATCTTGCTATATTTGAACTGAATGCTCACCAGCAGTTTTCTTTTGCCTTGGCTGTGAACTGGAACATCAGCTTAACTGAGAAAAATTGCACCTCCATGAGCAAATAATGGGAAATTCAATAGTGCCTGTGACTGACTAGCTGGGGATTTCTACTTTCCAGGAACATGTCTCTGAGTATTTCTAGATCTGTAGGGTTTGTAGCTGAATGGAAAGTTTGTTTCCTGGAAAACCTTCAACAGGTTACAGTGATGTCAGCACGTAATGTTTAAGAAAGATTTTTTTTTTGGTAGGTTCTGAAGTGTTCAGCTTATTAAAGCAGATTTTCTTACCCTTGCATTTAAAATGTTGTGCACGGCATTCATATTTATGATAGCTTAAAGCTTTAATAGGCTTTTTATTCTTTATTTTTTAATTATTTTTATTGTATTTTATTCCATGAATAGATTTTGGGTTTGAGGAAAAGCTGCCTGTTCAGACAGTGAGTGCTGAACTGTGGGAAGGTGAACAATGACACAATCTATGTAGTGAAACTGTGCAGAACAGACCAAAAGTGAGCACTCAAACAGGAGGGACAAAAACATCTCCTTTGGGATATAACTTCTGCAGTGTCAATTCTTGCCACAGTACAGCAGGCACTCTGTTTCTAAAGCAATCACTTTGTAAATAAAACTTAGACGTAATTTTATTAGTGATTACTTTGAAGCGTGCTAGTTTAGTTCAGAATGTTTATGAATGTCGCACTTCATTATGGGTTTGAYGTTCACTTTTCCCTGTATTTTTCTAGTTGCACACATCAGTCTRGAGGAACTGACCTCATGAGAAACTRGGCTGGAGTTTGGGTCAATGTGTGGAGCTCTACTCTTGMCAAGTAGATTTCTGTAATTCCCCTGAAATGTAAAACATAACTTTAGAGGATGGCAAACCAGAGGTGACTGTCATGAGCCATATAATTTCCTGCTTCTGAAATTGCTACTTAGAACTATTTTACTGCCTTAGTGACATGATTTCATATGAAAAGCCCTTATATTTCTTACATAGCTTTTATCCATCCAGCAGTTGTTCTGCCTTCGGTGCCGGATGGATTTGTGTTGTAAAAAACATAATATGCTTATTCTTTTTTTTTAAATCTATGAAGCTGAGCTGATTCTAGCTATTTTTTAAAATGCGAAACCCAAATACAAGTTCACCTGTGAATGGTAATGTTATATGGATTGCTTCTGTGTAATTAATGTATGTGTGATTTTACTAAASTATTGGGAATTTCTGCCCAGTGCTGCAAGCAAAATGTTACACTCTTGGAGTTTAAAGTAAGTTAGAGTTTCTGGCTGTTGTAGTGTAAACTTTGATTTGTGTTTTTGTGCCAATTTCTCCATCCAAATCAAAACAGCAAAAGTTACATGAACATCCAGCCCTTGGTCTGAAAATAGAGGTGACTTCMCTTGGGATATTTACCTGAGAGAACCTGGGGTTGGCAGAATTTCCAAGCACTCATGGGTGGGTTTATGAGCAGATTTTGCAGGATTATCTGAAAATGTATTTTTGGCATTTTCAGTTGCTGTAACACATTTCCTTGTCTCCAGCAATTTCCCTAAAGAGGCAAAGGAATATTTGTGGCTAGAAAATCCAATCTTTTCCTTATTTTCCCCTTTGTTGATACAGTAGTTTGTTAAAGCTAATCCAACGTGACACCACCTCGTGTCATATTTAATTACTCTCAAGCTTAGCATCAATGCTGAGCAAAGCCCCCAGGTTAAAATCCAGAACAATTCATTTTTTAATGTTGCAAATAAATGTCGAGAGATTCTACAGGAGACCAGAACGTGTTTGTAGCTGAGAACAACACAAGATTGTGCACCTTCATGTATTTGATCCTAACTGTGCCTTAAATGTGAGCGTGGGGTGGGCTGGAAGGACAGGGAGCTGCATCCTAAGCCTGTGGAATATCAGACCTGGGAATCCAGCAGGAAAATGTGGCTCCAAGTTGCTGCTGCATCACTGACACATAGCCAAGGAAATGTGAGCCCCAAAGCACTTTTTTCCCAATTTTTTTAACTGGGATTGACAGGAGGCAAAGATTTTGTTCTGGAGTAGATGTGGGCAGTCTAGACCCACTTAATTAAATTCTAGACCCGCTTGGTGAAATCTTAGAAAGAATTTAATTGGCTACAATTTCTGGGGAAGTCTCAGTTGTTGATGATTCACTGGCCTTGACTGTGGTGATTTTGGTAAGGACTGAGGTTGGGCTCTCTCTACGTGTCTGTTTCCCTGTCAAAAGCTGACCTGAGGAGTGTGGCCGTGCAAGGTGGTAATTTTGGGGCAATCAAGAGGTTGCTTTGCATTGCTTCAAAGCAGTTAAAATTCTGACTTTTCAATATTTTCAATTATGGGATGATAAGCACTTTATACAATGCCCAGCCCCTTTCAGGGTTTCAAYAGAACATGAAAATAGAGGCCAAAACTGCTGTTGCTTATGTAAAAAAAAAGTGCTTTGGCATCCACTAGATAAAATAAGGRAGAAGAAAGGCAGGCAGCTGTTACATACAAAATGAGGATGAATCCAACGGAAATAGACAAATTAACTGCAGTATTAGAAATGTTAATGTGTTTTTGGTTTGTTGGTTTTTGCTTTTTTCTTTTTAATGTGAGATTTACACCTTGACTGAAAAAAAACCCCTAAGAACTGTAGAAACAAGTTGAATAGGGAAAAAGTAGGTTTGAATTTCCACAGGAATACCCAGAAATTTCCTACTAGATTCCTCTTGATTCCTACTTCAGTTTTTTGGATTACACTGCCCTGTTTTTACATTCCTTAGAGGTGGTTTCTGTAGCAATTAATGGCAGTAATGMCAGGATGTGAAGTTTACAGCATGTAGGAAGATAAAACAGTGGTCTCACAGAAGGCAGACTAATTAAAGTGGATCTTCTCCTCAAGACAGGAAACCTCCTCACTACAACCAAAYTTTATTTAGCTTGAATTTATTTTTTCTTTTTACAGGTTGCTTGAAGCATCTTYACTCATGAATGAAATAAATTTATGCTGTTGTTCAACAATATSAGGTTTTGAGACCTCCGCTACAGTTCAGTGTAATAATATTAATTTCTGTTGTCAATACACTGAAACATAGACTAAAAATGTTTTAAATTACATTCTATTCCATTTAGTTTTTTGGCTCAATATTTTTCCTCCTAGGTTTCCATATGAATRCATTTAAGGGACAGAACACCTGCTGTAATAAGTGCAAGAGGAGAATCTTTGGTGATGAATCACACAGCAGAAGAAGGAGGATAATGGGAGTCCCATCTGGACATGAAAAGGAAAGAACACAAGACTGGAACATAATGTGAACTGTCCTTAAATATTTCTTTTAACAGTGAGCAATATGGTGTGTTCAACCTGCTGTTGAGCAGGATTCTGTAATGTTTCCCAGRAATGCAAAGTATCCTTTGGAAGGATGTAAAGGGATAAGAACACAAAGGAGACAATACTGTGGGACAGCCTTGGAGCTGTGGGCTGTGTCAGAACTAACAGTAATGTGAAGTTAGCACAAGATTCAGACACTYTTAATTCTTTTGTACACGTGGTCCTGTGGCTAGATATGGGAGAAGGTGGCCTGAGAAAACATTATTTTGCTCTCTKTAAGTGATTTTATTTTTATTTTTTYGGAAAATAATGAACTGAAATATTTCTTCCTCCTAGTAAGGAAATATTTATTASTAAGAAAACCTGTTTCTGATATGCATTGAAGTATACAGAAGAAAGAATTTCTGTAGTAGGCCAAACTAGCTTTGCTTTGATGTAGTATTTTCCTTTAAGGAAAATCATAAGAAGGCTAATGTATACATATTCATTAAAAACTCTGAATATGTAGTTCCTTGGTGGATTGCCCATGCTTTAAGATAATCTAAAGCTCACAGCTTTGCATCAAGAAAGCAGAGATTTCTCTCTGATTAACCCCCACAATTTTCTTAAACTGCAGGTGAATGTATCCTGACGGGCACTTTGCTGGATTGATGATTCTATGTTAAACTGCATTTAAAAAAWTCCCATCTCAAGGCTGATTGCTGATGTTGAGCACCACTGGTAGGGATAAACTGTTAGAACGAGTTGATGCTGCAGAGCAAGCAAACCAGTCCCATTTTATTTACTTTTACATCTTGGTATTGGTTTAGTGAAAGTTAAAGCATGGAGAAAATTCAGCTCATTTTTTGAAAGGTTGTGTAAGTTGGAGTATTTAGAATTTTATGTAATACTAGGTAGAGTGACTTGAAGTGTAGCTTTGGCAAACTTTGAATAGCTTCACGTGTGTAACAAAGAGATACTGTAGTCGTCATATTTCAACTAGATATGGAAGTAGGATGCTTGAAATTGGTGGAGTTTCTTTGGTTTRGGSTTCTCTTTGTGGTGTTTTKTTWAATTTTTTTTTAGTTAGATCTCATCAAAGGCAGACAGGCAGGAGAAATAGTTCACTATAGTTCATAGTTTTACTGCTCCTGGTTAAGATCACTTTTGTCACAGATTTTATTTCTAGTGGCTCAGTCTGTATAATACACATGTTCAGACTTTTAACAGTAACCACGCACTCAGTGCTTATAGGATCTGAGTACTTATTATGTTTTAAAAGTTCTRTATCCCTCCTGTGTTTCATTTTCACTTTGTAAAGCTGAGATAATGTTATTCCTCTTCTTTACAAGGATATGGTGAGATAAACGCATTAAATGCTGCARTGTGCTTGGGACTTATGCTAATTTTAGGTGTCTAACACAGTCTAGTAAACTAAGTACCTAATGTGTCTAGATGTTCTCATCCTGCAGAAATTGCTTGGTAAAACTTAGCATAATATCAATTATCTTTGTCAATAAGATGAAGGTTTAGGGGCTGATGCAAATAYCAGCACCAAGGTCTCCAAATGACTWGAATGAACTTTGATTTTGGTCCATTAAAATTTGTTGTGAACAACTTTCAACACTCAGGTTCTGAAAAATTCATTTTCGTTCTGGTTGTGTCTTGTGTCATGAATAATCCTGTGATTTTTTTCATGGGACTGTTACGTGCTCAAGAAGATTTGAGTGTTGTATTTAWGTAGCTCTAACGACTGTGACCGTTTCTGTTCAGGTGAAAGGAATTAGCTTTCTGAGGCAGTAAATATCACCGCTATTGAAGGCAGTCATTCATCCATTTACAGGCTGTCAAGTGGCATAACAGAYAACTTGCCTTTCCCGTGTTAGGAGAAACAGCAAATGTTTATCCCCTCCAGTGCTGCTCTGTTAACCCCTTTCACCTGTACCCTCTGTTCCTTGTCCTGAATGGAGTGATGCACTTCACTGGACAGAGAAGCAGCAGTAAACCTTGTTAACACAAAACAGCGAGTTAAAATGAAATGGCAAACGTGGCAGAGCTTTAACAAGGCACACTTGACTATTTACTGCCTAAAGGACAAGGTCAGGAAAAGCTGTAAGGGAGATTCTCCCACTGAGCCGTCAGGTTCAGGAAGGACCCCTTGACTTCTAAACTCCTTCTCAGACTGCAGCTGGATCCAGCCCTAGTCTCAGACTTGGCCAGTGGCTCATGTCCAAAGGAGTTTATGTGCACAGCCAACCCTTTGCATCACTTGGCCAACATTTCAAAGGTTAGGACGCTATTGATCACTTTTTGAGGATCTGCTGTGGCAAGGAACCTTCCAGCCTTGTGGGTGACCTTGAGAGCTGTCCCTGCTCAAGGGGAGCTCCTGGAGTGCAGCCACTGCCACGTGGGAGAGCTCAGTGGGSTGTGCGGTGTTTATTAACAAAATGATTGACTGATGGTGATATTTGCATAGTGGCAAGACGTCTGGGTCACTGTTCCAGACAGCCCCTGGCTGCCCTGAAGCCATCTGTCCCTAGAGTCCCCAGRAAGCTGGAYGGAGCAGGGCAGGGAGGGGAGGGCAGCACACACCTCACAACCAGCAAATTAAAGCTCAAAATAAAGCCTCTGTGTGGGAAATGCAATGATTCTGCAGGATGTGGAGGTGCTGTCCTGGACACTGTGTTCTCAGTCAGATTGGTGTGGGTCTCTTCTTCCAAATGCTGTGCAATTCCACCAAATAAATCCTTTTGTACCACCAGCAARGTTATCTCCTGGAGTTTTTCTTTTTGTGGTTTGAAGCACAGAATTTCTAGGTTGAACACATCTAGAAAACTTTTGTTTTCTGTGGCTGTGAAGAGACCATTGTGATCATGTTTAGAGGTTTTAYTGTGGAAACAGTATCTGTGCGAGCAAAACAATCGATTCTCATTGAACCAAAAACCCTTGGAGGAATTGGAAAGAAACCTTTCAAGATTTCATTGTGACGTCGAGTCTTGAAATGTGCTTCAAGAAAAGCAGGTTTGACTGGAGAAAAGGAGAAAAGGAGGTTTGACTTCACCACTCTCTACAAGTGCCTGAAAGGAGGATGCAGCTGAGGGGGTTGGTCTTCCTCAGGGGCAGGAGGAAGGTTGTGCCAGTCAAGGTTTAGACTGGATATCAGGCAAAAGTTCTTCCCTGAAAGTGTGCTCAAACACTGAAATGGGCTGCCCAGGGAAATGGTGGAATCACCATCCCTGGAAGTTTTCAAAMAAATGCGTAGATGAGGTGCTTGGGGACATGGTTAGTGGTGGACTTGGGAGTGTTGAYTTAATGGCTGGGCTTGAGATCTTARAGGTCTTTTCCAGCCTCAGTAAATATATGATTCTACAGTCTTTAGTTAAAGTAAACCCAGTGTCATTTTGACAGAGTTATAGCAGGACACATTTCATCCCATTTACAGCATTCAACTGAAATTATGTTTTTAATATGCTTATTGTTGTGATATTCACCAGTACAGTTCATAGGTCCTCTTTCTCTAGAAGTTTCTTAGGACTTATATATGTTTRTTTTCAATGGCATGTCCTGTCTGACTAAAAGGATTGGAATAAAACTGAATTCCCAAGTAAGCCAGAATTGCCAAGTGCACCCTCCTTAGAAGCATGCCTGGCATCTCTTTTATACAATTTTCACAACAGAGTAGCTCACATCTGCAATAAATTCAGCTGGAAAGACCTCTGGGTAAGAGASCTGCCCTGCCTTTTGATTTTGGCTGTGCACTTAGACATATTTTGGCTTCAGACACACAGCTGGAAATAAGAATGTGCCTGAACTGCCTGAACTTTTGTCTAAAGTAATGCATGGATATGCTTTGCAGTGTAGTGTCCCATGATCCTGTCCCAGGAGTTGCCAGTACACCAGGAGGACGTGCCACACCTTCTTTGTGGCACATCCCACGGGATCATTTCCAGCCACATTATCTCCTCTTGTATCTGGTGTCTGATAATGCAACCTTYGTGTAAAGTGGCAAAGGTAAAATAGAATAAGAAAATATTTTCCATGGCTTCACCTTCTTTTTACTACTGTGTTTTAGTCCCAGCTTAAGTCAATGAAAACAAAATAATAAGCKATATTTTTAAGCTTTCCACTGCATTGCTATCTCAAAGAATTCATAAATTCCATTTTGTTTGTCCATCCAAGTGTCCTTTTTCAATGGCTGTGACTTCTAAACATGTGGCAGTGGAAATGTACCATGTTAATGTTCTCCTGCCATGAGCAATGAGTGTTAATTAGAGCTGGATCTGACTTTGTCTCCCCTTGGATTCTTTAGGATAGTAAGAGCTCTGCTGAATGGCTGTTTGTACAATCCATCCTTTAATCCACTCTCTGAGGCAGAAGACTCTTCAGAGTGAGGTTTGTAATTATTCCAGAGTGCATTTGATTTCTTAGCATCAAAAAGAATCCCTAACATTATTAAGCAAAAAGGTTTCTTTCCCCAGAATAGATTTAGTTTTCCACGCTTACTAAATGGAAATAATAGTTTTAATTATGGTCAGTGTTTGTTGATGGCTTTGTCAATAGCAATATTTTATGTTTGAAGTTTTAGCATAATATTTTGATGGGAACAGCATATTTTCTGTAAAGAGTAATGGGTGAAATAATGGATAAACATAAATTTTGTCTTGTCAAATTGTATTTTTCAGTATTTTTTGACATTTTGCTATTTTTCAGTAGCACTTCAACTTTACTTTCTCTCTGTTTTATAAAGAGTCAAACAAAGTAGCCTGACCCTTTCTAAGCAATACTAAATTATGAATTTGTGTGGATGACATTCTCAGGTGTTGGATAGACACCCTCACAGATCAATAATTGGCCAAATGTCTCTGACCAAGGAGACCCATGAAATTACATTTGTTTTGCTTTACTTTTAGTGACAGGCAATTATTTGAGTACCAAAGAATTGAGTAATAGAACTCCCAAAGTCTCCTCTGGGACCAGATTTTACCCACATGACATTTTTTGATGTTTTTCTGCAGGAAGTGGCTGGACTGTAAATGTGTGCTTGCATAACTTATCCAGTGGAATCAATCCTATGGGACCTAGAGGTAAATGTATTAGACCTGTGGGACAGAAGAATTCTTATTTTTCAGGCTTTTAAAATGACCCTTGATTAGGACAACCTTGCAGGACTGTAATGCAAATAAAACAATTTACATTATTATTTAAGCTTTAGGGTAAACAACCATAGCATTGAAGGTAGATTTGTTTTTAAACATCTAACATAATATTTCTTGTTATAGRAMAAAGGAATCTGTTAKTCAYGCATGTCTTTTGCTCAGCCAATAAGTTTCAGTTAAAAGGCAGCTGATGTTTGGATCTGTGGTTTTTTTAATTTCCCTTGCTAATTAATGAAAACTCTTCCGCCATTCCTTTTGACTTAAAACCTCTGTTACAGTAAAACTGATTTGTAATCCTTGTTAATTTTTAAGCATAGGGAAAGGGTTTCCATTGCACACTTTTTTGTTGAAAGACTCAAATTTGAAAGAGGAAAATCAGCTAAATTTTGATTTATAAGCAGTACATCTAGGCAGCTCCTAGAGTCTGAGTGCTGAAATAGTTATAAATTGTTATAAATTGTTATAAAGTGCACCAGGTCTGATATTCAGATGTATATAAAAAAGTTGCATTGTCATGTCTGAAACACATTYCAAGTATTACACACAAAGTGCTCCTCTGCAGTTTATTTACGTGTTCTAAAACTTCTCTCCCTCATTATTTCCCCTTCCCGTCTTTCACAGTGCTGACTTTGGCAGTGTCAAACTCTTCCTCCCAGTGCGGGAGTGGGGGGACACCACTGCCATGGGGAATTTTAGCCAGGTTCTCTTTAATGTGAGTTTAAACTAATGCAGTCCAGAGGTGAGGCCAGCGCTGGGGCCCTGTTAAATGAAACTCTCCTTAAGGGAATCCGACCTCCTYGTCCACTCCTTACACTTACGCACAATGGGATTGGACTCCCTGTGTTTTCTTGGGTTCTTCTTGCCACAGGTTTTGGGGTCACCCCCTCCTGCAGCTTTCAGGCCGTGCATGAGCTTTGGAGCCTGCAGCCAGGGGTGTTTCAAAACGTCATCTATGCACAGCCTCTGAGTCACATCGGGGTGGAGCAGGCGGGAGATGAGGTTCTTGCACTCTGCAGAGAGGTGTTTGGACTTGAGGAAGGGAATCTTCCTTTGTTTCTGAACCTGGAGCATTTCCTTGACATTGGAACTGTCGAATGGCTGTGAAGCAAAAAGCATTGCATACAGGATGATGCCCAGGCTCCACATGTCCGAAATCCTGGGGTCGCAAGGGATGTGCTCGAGCAGCTCGGGGGCTGAGTACGCCAGAGACCCACAGAAGGTGCTGCTGAGAACAGTCTTCCCGTTTTCATCCCGAGCCAGGGGCTTTGAAAACCCAAAATCTGACAGCTTGAAGTTGAGATCGTTGTCGAGAAGGATGTTGTCACATTTCAGGTCCCTGTGGGCAAAGTCCAAGTCGTGGCAGTGCTTGATGGCAGAAGCCAACTGCTGGAACTTGCTGCGGGCCACGCTCTCCTCCAAGGCGCCCTGGCTGGTGAGGTAGTTGAGCAGGCTGCCCTTCTCCCCCAGCTCCATCACGATGTAGACCTTCCCAGAGGACGTCTCGAAAATCTCGTAGGTCTCGATGATCGAGGGGTGGTGCAGCTGCATCAAAGCCTGCATTTCCCTGGGGAGAAACTTCTCCAAGACATTCTGAGACATCTTCTTCTTGTCGATGATCTTGATGGCCACCTTGCGCTTGAGGCGGTGGCAGTAGGCGGCTTTCACCTTGCCATAGGAGCCTTCCCCAAGAGTGTCCCCCAGGCTGTAGCCCCTCTTCTTAAGCACCACAGTGTCCATCCTGGGAGAGCTGCAGGGACCTGCCCCAGCGGGAGCTGCTCTGCATCCTGTGCTGGTGGGCTGTGCTCCACGCCTGGTGCTGGCTGCCAGGGGCACTGCTGCCCTGGGGCTGTGGGTGAGCTCACGAGCAGCCGCCCCTGGAAGGAGCTTTCTGTCACTTCACAGGGCTGCTCTGTGACATCACAGGGGGCAAAACTCGGCCTGGGGGCACTGGCTGCTCTGTGCTGTCGATGAGGGTCACCCTCATGCGTGGCTGTCGTGATAGGACATGA
>QVAJ01000061.1:2234350-2263642 GCA_003546035.1 Mixornis gularis | reverse complement strand
GGGGAGGAGGAGGGAGGGGGATGTTTGGAGTGATGGTGTTTGTCTTCCCAAGTCACTGTTCCAGGTGATGGAGCCCTGCTGTCCTGGGCATGGCTGAGCCCCTGCCTGCCATGGGAAGTGGTTTACAYAGTATGTATTTGTATGTAAACTTTCTATCAAGCTTCAAAAATTCTTGACAAATACATTTCCCACACCTTGGTTTTCCTTGCTTGTGCACATGGCTTTTGCTTTATCTGATAAATTGCCTTTATCTCAACCCATGAGTTTTCTTACTTTATTCACTCCCCAACCCATCAGTGAGTGAGAGGCTGCTGTGGGGCTCAGTCACCATCTGGGGTTTAACCATGTTGAAAGCGTTTTCCAGCCTTACCAGAATTAGGTATTGATTTTTAGTATTTATGATTTCTTTTCACGGAGATCTCACAACACATTTGTCCTGGTTTTCTAATATGGAAGAATTATCACACAATAAATTCAATGGATTTTTTAGAGTGTTGTCATGGGAAGTACTCTGCTGGCATCAAACTCTTTCTTGGCAATTTCCTGGAATATTTTTCAATGTCTGAAGAAACTCTAAAACATGATTTATTTGTATAAAATATMTCTGGAGATGAAAACTTCAGATGGGCTTTTAATTCCAACCTTGCAYGTGTGGGTTTTTTTGTTCCTCAAGTGCAAGATCTTATCTGCAAGTCCTAGTGTAGAATTGCAATGTGTGGTCTGACTTTTCCACTGCTTTCTGTTCTCCTCTGTGGTTCTTCATTGTAGGAGAGCTGGAGTTGCTGATATTCCTGGGAGAATGTTAACATCCTGCTGATGACAACTCTGATCATCATATTTTGCCTAAATCTGGCAAGAACGGGGAAACTGAAAAGCAAATTGCTAATCTTAGTGAGGGGAATGGAGGTTTTTTTGGTGACCCAATGGTCAGAAATAGGGATTTCAATTTTCAGAATTGGAATCCTTATATTTCATGTTCTTCTCCACTGGGTGGACTTGGATTTTGTGGATATTTTTCTCTGGATTGACGAGAKTTTATATTCTAAGACCTCTCAAAATAGTTTTCCACAATAAACGTTCAGTGAATTAAGACTGAAAAAAAGCAAAGACAAGCAAAAAGGAAAAAAAAGAGAAAATTTTCAAGCAATTTTTTAGCATATTTGTGGTTTAGGTTTGTCATTTATGGGTGTAAGAACACTAGAAAAGTCCTTTTAAAAGTTTTCTCAATATTTTGCTTGTTTCTTAATGTTTTGCTTGTGCAGCTCTTTGAATAAATACATRCTGTGAATATCAACTGTGAAAATAGTCCAGGTTTCATAAGAAAGTTGCATAAAACCAAAATGAGAACAGGCTGTTTCTGTGAAATCGTYACAGGTATTGACCACTACTTGGGGAACATTTTCTTCAAAGTCTGTAAGGGCATTTTTAGGCATTTAAACTGAAAACAAACAGTTTAATTAAAAACAAATCCCACACGCTGGATGAAGTGCATGGCTGCTTGTGTGGTAATTCTTTTASGTTTATATTCTATACAGAACTCAATAAATCCAGCCTTACCTGTCATGAAATCCTTTTGTGTCAGAGTCAGCCTACACGAGGAGATAAACAGATGGTAGAACTGAGAGCACACGAAATGCTGGCTTGGGTAAAATGCACGGTGCTGATAACCCACTAAGCCTCCCTGGCTATGCTAATCCTAATTTATGTTAAATCGTAATTAAGACAGTTTTGTTTATTGCTTGTAGCCATGAGCACCTGGAAGACCGACYAATCCCATCCATGTGTTGGGGACAATCCAGCTGCTATTGTTAACYCAGAATGCAGAAAAATTTGTATTTSTGAGTTGTTTTCCTTGGTGTTTTCTCAGGCATTTACAGAGGCCCTTTCCCCCATMGTAGCAAGAACTGGAACAGAAGGAGCATCCTAAATAAAATGGATGGAGGGATTTTTGGAGCAAGAGGCCAAAATCTAAATAGKCTCACTGTGTTTCCAGCCAAACTTTAAATCAGGATATCTCTGATATACCCATGCAAAAACACACTCACAACTTCTGTCGTAGCTGTGCCTCTGTTGGGTGTTGCACATAGAATTGGGCATAACTGTCAGATTTTCAGGATTCTGAAGGGTTTTATTCGGGAGGCCATGGGTGGCACCATTAAAGTGAAATGATAAGTGCTGGGCAGAAGAAAAGGGGGAGCATTAACTGAATCACAGGGGAATAAAGAAATAGAAATGGGGAACATCTAATCCCACCTACTGTAATATTTCATGTTTTCAGTTTCATCCTTTTTCTAATTATAGATTAAACCTCTGTTCTCACAAATGTTGATGTAGGTGTATCAAGCAGAGGTTTTTGACCTGGTATATGATTCACACAATKAAATCTATTATGGATTCTGCCATCAGTTGACGAGAGTTGTATCCTGTTTCTTCTATAGCATTTCTTAAAACGTGGGTAGGAGAACCAAATACAAAGTCTAACTCTGAAAGATCTTTCCCTTTAGAAGAATTCCTGCCCTGGAAGTGTATTCACTCTAATGACTTCAAATCATCCAATTTAAAAATCATGCAGGAATGGTGATGTTTTTCATCTTCTATTGTTAAATCTTTGAGCTGTTTAGGGATTTCCTGTTCTTAAAAGTTTCATTTTCTGCCTTGTCATGATGGAAAATATGCAAACTACTGTTAAGTGACAACTGTATTCTCTGTACTATTTTGAAGTCAGCCCATGCAGAGATCACTTGCACTGTGGAAATTTGGACCTAATTATCCATTCATTACGTACTGAAAAGTATTTGTTGAATGAATTTTTCATCAGGCCAGGGTAAGACAGAAATAAAGAATTAAGGACTAAAGGTGAGCATGTATTTCCTAGTTAGTACAAAATTCAAGTGTGAGTGCAACTGCTTTGCAAAACCCTCTGATTCTTCTCGTGTTTAACTCATGGTATTTGCAATTACGTGGGTTTTCTTGCCAGTTACAATTAGATTTGATTTTTGCAAAAAAGAAAAATTAGAAGTGAAAAATTCACGGTGTACAAACGTTTGTTATAGAGCCTAAAATGAGTGGCATATCTGTAATAATTTCATGTGGATTCTTCTTATGGACAGCAGAGAGCAGCAGTGTGATGACCTGAATCAGAAGGAACAATGTTAAGGAACACTAAAACTAACTCACAAGTTAAATGCTTCCAAAAAACTCCAATTATTGCCTTGACACCAGTGCAATTCTTTTTTTGAGAGACTTTTGCAAAAGAAATTACGAGATTTTGGGGGAAAAAAAGAAGACACTTCCAATAAAATAACAATTATGAAAATAATTGTCAAACCAGACGTTTACATACATTTAAAAAAAGTGACAGCAGAGGGTCACTTTTTAAAATTAAGGTCACTAATTAAGGGAAATGAAGGATTAGTGTCTGACCTGTGTTTAGAACTGTCCAAAATGATGATGTAGAGCAAAAAGACAAACATTAGCTCACAAGTTTAAAGAAAAAAATTTACTTGGATGTGTATTTAATAGTCTGAAAGTTGGTAAACTCAATGACAAGAACTTCTGGAAATCATTAGCTGTGTCTACAGGTAATTTGCAAGTCAGTATTTTTGTACGTCTCAGGAGTTCCTGGGTACAGATCAAACCACATTAAATCATTCAGGGTARAAGTCATCATGTACAATATGAAATATTGTTTCTAAGGACTTGCAAATAGTTTTTTCAYGTATCCCACTTGATCTGATATTTTAGCTCAAACCCCAGATTTGCAAGTCTGGATTTTTATTTTTTTTTTACCAGTGACTGTGCTTTMCCCTCCATAATTTTCCATAATAAAACCAGGATGTGGACTGTGGTGGGCAGTGGACAGATATAAATAAATACCTGTGAGTCAGATAAATTATGCTGTGTCCCTTCACTGCAGGGAAGCTGCTGCCCTGAAGGATGCAGCAGATGCTGTTACCCTGGTGATTGCTCCTCGGAGCCTGGATTGCACCAGGCCTGASTTCCTCACCTCTCCTTGGGTCTCTGCATTTCTGCACACAGAAATATGGACACCTCACATCTCATCTGGCCACTGTGTCGYTAGCCGAGGCTGGGTGTGTCCCACTTTAGGGACAGAAAGAAAGCAGGCACAGAAGCATTGCAGGGGATCAAGCTCTCTCTTTAATTTCATCTGACTCCATTATATATACATTTGTACAAAGGTCCAGAGATTGGCTACAGAGGTCGCCACCTCTCAACCTGGATGGTGGACATCACCATCAATCATTTCTTCTCTCACAGGAGAAGTATGTAAACATGCTAAGATACATTATTTACATCAARACTGCGTGTGAAAGTTCTACAGAGACAGAAGGCAAAAAACCTCAGGGCAACACCAGTGCAAAGAAATGGATCAGCAAGTATGGAGCACGAAGGCCAAGTGTGAAAATGGCATCTTTGATCACCCAGTTCCCAAATTTTGTTTTGTATTTTAACATGCTGACTGATTTTTCTTCCAACTCATTTCTGTGGTAGGTGTTAGCTAATTGGTTTTTGGCTTTGGAARGAGCTAAGCTGCTTTTCAGGAGACAGCCATTAATGTGGTGGTTTTATTTTGCACTACARAGCCGTGTGATGGTATCAAAAGTGTGGCAGGGAGCTGAGGCTGGGTCTGGTGTGACAGTGACCTAATTCTGACTTTTTCTTTGCAAAACTGAACAAGGCTTTATGATGAGCTTTGGTCCCAGGTTTCTGACACAGCAGTCTAAGTACCCCGAAATCAATTTGACATTTCTTAATGATCAGTCTCGTTTGTGAATAGGTAGTGCTGTGGTTCTTTGGAGGTATTCACAATGTTGCATACAAATGATACAATAATTTTGTCAGYCAAAGACTGAATTAGTGGAAAGGCCTCTGCATTATTCCTGAAATGCCAGGGCTGCCTCATTTCTGCTGAGGTCTCACAGTGGAACTGTAATTGTGAGTAACCCAGAGAATTCAGGGGAAGAACAATGGCTGAAGACAGGGATTGTGAAAATARCATAATAGAAGCCAAATCAAGCTAATGAGTTTTTTATTAAGAGGTAAAGCTTATTGAACTTCTCCTGCCAGTTGGCTTTTGGATGATGATATTAATTATTTTGTTTTGGCCATTGCAGGGCTGGTTTTCCTTGTGGACCCAGAAATAGCTCTGCTCCTTCAGAACTGCCACTTGCCATTAAATATTCTGCTTTTACCCTCTACCTGCCTGCATGAGACTGCACTTGCTTTGCAAATAGAAAAGCTTATTAAAGGCAATGGCAGCCTTGGCACCAGCAGGATTATTCTAACAGTTTATTGGTGTGGAGCATTAGGAAGGGTAAGACATACAGAATTCACAGAGCTAATTTAGGAGCTATTCTGCCTTTTCTAATTGTTTCTGTGTGTATGCTCCTCTCAAAATCACTGAGAGACTTTAATATAAATTCAGTGTGGTGTGAAACCTTTTCCTTATTTGTGTTGAGGTAGTCAAGTCTGGCCATTACTTTATGATGTTTATTCTACTTTACTGCTAATGTGCTGCTGAACTGTAAACAAATATGAACAGGGTTATCAGGCAAAATGCATTAACATAAACATTTTAGTATTGTGCTCTTTCTACATCTTCAAATGGACTAAGTATTTAAATGAAACATTAACTCTTACAAGGAAAGCAGAAGATTTTCTGTGTTCTTTCAGTAATATTATCCCGCTATTASACTTTGCAGTGTGTGTTTTGCTATGTTCAGCCTTTGAAAAGTGAGTAGTCCCAGTGTTCATCAAAAGCTTTTGTGTTAAACTAAGAATTTAAAAGACAATTTAAAATTTTTGACCTAGCCCACGTGACWTGAAAATTAAAGCATCTTGTATAAATGGATTGACAACATTGATCCTGTTGGAGAGGGACAGAAATCAATGGGCATCTTGAATTTTTTTGTGGCATTCATAAGAAAAGGATCCGAGTTCCATTGTAGTTCACACGAAATTACATTAAGAAGGAAAATATTTATTAAGATAAGAAATTGGAATAAAATAGTTGGAATAAATAAATACATCTACCTTTGGGGTGTCGTGCATACAGGAAAGGGATCCTGGAACTCCGAAATTACATAGACGCAATTTATTGATAATATAAGTGGACGTTCAGGTTGTGCAAAAAATAATAATTTCCACYCATTTTTTTGATACAGAGTGAAAACAATGTGGCAGAGAAGTATTACCCACATTTTTTTTTTTAGATTTCATGAATAAAGTCAATGGAGAAGTGACTTCAATGGATACAGGTTTCTAAAGGACAATGAAAAATTTAAATATTTCCATGACATGATATTCCAGGCCAGATGATGCTACAAGCACTGATCAGTGGCTTGAAATTAAAAAAAAAAATTAACTGTATTTCTACACCTGCCAAGATGTTGAGGAAATTCTGAATGTCTTTTTACACCTCATTGGGGTAGATGTGGATACAACTGAAGAATAATTACACCAGACATGGAGTACAGGCAGGAAAGTTGACTATTAAGCAGGAAATTAATATAATTTTATTTCTGACTTGTACTTTGAASGATTAGGAAAAGGGGAGAGTTTGCACTTCAGAATAGAGCCTGATCTTCATTTTGTGTAGGAAATACCCCTTGATTTGTGAATGAGAGAAACCTGGGTGCAATCCACATTTGGGAGTGATACTGCTTCTAGTGTTTGTCCTCCCTCAGAGAATCTCTCAGTCTGATTTTAGTTCCTATTATATTTATCTTTCTGACAAYGGAAATGCGTGCTCCAGTAGTGGTTTGTTGCTGCAGTAGAGGTTCTATTAAAGCTTTTTCCCCCCTTATTTGATCTAAACCAGGTGTATCTTGTCTCAAGTTCCTTGTCTCAAGTGATAGTACGTATCTTATCTCATGTTACATCTAGTGATGGAACATTTCGAATCAGTGAGTTGATCCAGTACAAGCCTGTTAACCCAAATTTGGTAGAACCAGTAAAATCAGTCCCTTCTGTTATTTTCTTGGGCACAATGAACTGTATTGTGAACCAGGTTTGGCTGAGGATATGGAAACAGAGCCTGATAGATCCTGTTGAATTAATGGACACTAATTTAGAGATTAGGAATATCTTCCTGCTCAATAGCATTTGTTATCTGAGCTTTCAAAGCTCAGGATATATTTCCTATTTCTAAAAAATAATCAGGATGTTCCTGGTGAAACATACTCACATAGCCTCAAAGCCAATTTGTTTCAACCATTTTTCTTTGCCTTTTAGCAACTCCTTAGTCATATATTCAGCTCATTTCATGGCAGTACAAAAAGCCATCTTTTCTTTYGTGCTGTCATCTGTGTGCTCTTCATCTCATAACTATTAAAAGAGCCCTCTGGCTGGAATGTTAGGTGATCTTTATCCCCACTTCATTATATCAGTGAAAGAAAACAAACAGTATTTTTAAAATGTAATTGAACTCTAAAAAAGAAAAAAAATCTAATTACCCCAGGCAGTAAATGAGAATGGGCCACTTAAATTTTAGTTTGAATGCATTAATTTTTTTAGTTTAAGTCTATTTCAGTTACTATAGGCTACAAAACAGATGAAGTTTTCAAGGCATAATTTTTTATCTATTGTAATAAGTTTCCACTGTGTTGCAGGTCAAAATGAGTTCTGTAGTTTTAAATTAGTTTTTTGGATATTAACAGCTTAATGGCTGTGGAATTTATATCAGGATGATGATAATTTTTWAAAATTTAGGCGTGCTATAAAGGAGTATAAAAAGCTGCTAAAATAATAAAAAAAATAGTCTTTTTGCACTAAGAGAGAAGCAACGGAATTAATGAGATATCAGAAAATCAAAACATTTGCACAAGGTACAAGATATTCCAGAAAGCAGGTTGCATTCACTATGTGTTTCATCAGTAAGCACTGTTGGTTCCCTCCTGCATTTCAGTGCCAGCTGAAGTTCAATGCCAACACAAGGTCACCAGGGAATGAATGGATTCCAACACCACTTTTACTTTATGAGCTCTTGCTCATTTCACCACTTCAGCGCTGGGAGAGATARATTTTCTAATCCTGAAGTTATTTGAATTAGCTGCTTAGAACCCTTTTTTTGTAAATTATAATACTCCGAAGCACCTCAATTTTACATTTTTTTGTGCTAAGAACTTACTGAACAAAAACACTGTGTACTGTACATGTGCCAAAGCAGCCCATGGGAGGTTTGAATATCTCTGAGTGGCTTGGTGCCAATGACATCTTGAGCTGACTGTGCTGTCTTAAAGTAACAATCTAGAATCAGTTTCGAGCTGAATAAAAAAAAAAGAATAAAATCTCTACTGTATAAAGCTCTTGCTATTTATAGGCAGAATAAAGGGAAGATGTTTGAGTTCAGTGGGCTGGGAGGTGTGAGGTGGTGAGATCTCCTGCTTAACTTTCCCGAGCTGACACAGTGGAAGGGTGAAATGGTTTGATAAAGATCCAAGAACGTGCCTCCTCTGGGGTTAGYTCCATCTTCCCCAGGTGACTTTGTTTAGAAATAGGATTAATAGTCTTGCYCAGTGGGGAAGGCACGTGGGGCTTGTTGCTTATGGGGTAGTTGAGAGTTATAAACAGAATTTTATTTCCTGGAAGTGAAGTTGGTACCATTGTAACCATGTTCATTTGCAGCCAGTGTTCATTCCCATCTTTCCATTCAGCTTTTTTCTTTTCCCCACAATCCACTTCTTTTTGTATTATTTTGCTCGTGGTTTGTGCATTTATTAGGGTCTATAAACACCAGTTGGGAGCACAATATCTGAATACCTTCTGAATTTCCTGTATCTAGCCCTGAATACCTTACTGCTGCACCTCCCAGAGCAAATCTGGCATACTTTAGTTCTTTCCAAGGTAAAAACCATCAATGTCAAATTAAAATGGATTGCAGAATTTTGCTCTTTATTCTCTGTCAGGTATTTCTTGACAGCCTGGAATTTGCACTGACCTCTGTTTGATCCTTGACACTCTTGACAACCTCAAACTGGAAGTTTGTTAAATGGTGCCAACGTATCTTGCATATTGACATCTGTATTAATGTGAGGTTTTAAAAAGAATTTTAATAGCATTTGGCACCAGATAACTTTAAAATGGTGACAATTGTGTGCTGTTATCATTGTTCCTGATCATATCAATTGACATATCATTTGGCAATGGTTCTTGATTTCTCTCTTGAAAAAGCTGCTGGTTCAGTTATACCTCCACATTCTATTTCAGGAATAGTTAATGAAATTACTTATTTCTCAGGAGGGATTTTTTTTTGGCATGTTCAGGTTGCGTGTACATTTTATTGGGCTATAACTGAGCACTGYGAAATGTGATGGACAGAAGGGTACAATTCCTACAGTGAATATTTCAGTGTGAGAAAGAACCCTTGGCTGACACCTGTCTGCTGTGAACTGCTGTGTAMCACACAGGAGAGAAAAAATTTCCTCTTGTTTATGACCTGGTTTGATCTTGGTCAGCACTGGCTGATACAAATGCCCAGAGCTCCACCTGTTTAATCCCAGGTGTGTGGTCATGTCCCAATTCCTGGATGCAGGGACAGTGCAGAGAAAAAAGAAATACAAAAGGTGGTTTTCTATGAACACAGCATCACCTCCTTCAGCCCTGGCAGCTGTTAGCAACAGCACCATCCTGTTTTGGCAAAAAAAACTACTCAGGCAGAGCCCTGGGCTCCCTGGCAGTCTGTTATCATGTCTGGAATGATAACACATTAACTCTGGCCACTCTGAAAGTTTAAGAATCATTTCGGATAAAAGACCATCCTATGATGCTCGTTTCTCTGGAAGGGTCATCCTAGTCCTCAGATCCTTTCAAAATTTGAACTTGCTGTCTTTTTCTCAGACGAATTAGCACTGATTACAACAGAGGAARGACCGCGAGCCATGACATGGTAATTATTCTAAGAGATAATTAGGACCAGAACAGAAAAATATTACTGAAGAATGAAGACAGCTGCATTATAACTTAAAGCAAAATTTGCTGAAACTCGCACCCATAAAGGGGTGGTATTTTTGTGTATTAGATGTGAAAAATGTAGTCATCTCACCAAATATCCATCTTTTTTTTTTACCCCAGGAGGTCACAGTCATGAGAATTTGAGTCAGGAGTGGTTCTGAGAGCTTGTGCTGTTCCAACCATTCCATCATCTTTTCCTGAATCAGAATGGACTGTATCTAAATCTCTCCCTCTAAAGTTCTCCAGTGTGT
Organism: Mixornis gularis; assembly: GCA_003546035.1. NCBI lineage: Eukaryota > Metazoa > Chordata > Aves > Passeriformes > Timaliidae > Mixornis > Mixornis gularis. The sequence goes on along the minus strand of QVAJ01000061.1, from coordinate 2,253,419 downwards.
TATTTCMAACACACAGTGATGGGTATCACAGTGTCCCCAGTGATTTCTATCAATATTCGCTGCTCTAATTAGAAAATGTGGCAAAATCCAATATAAATCCTGCTCACTGTGCTTTAATTTCYTTATGACTCCTCTGGATGTAATGGACACAGAGAACAGCTTAGAGACTTTTCCTTTGCAGCAGCAAATACGTAAAATCATTCTTGTTTTCCTGCAATCTCCTCCTTTAGGAATTCAGTCCTGAAAAGAAGTGACCAATCCAAAGAGAAGTTAACTCAAAACGATGGGTGTTGTTGAGCCAGTTAACTCCAGGGCTTGCTCTGATGCTGATTGAAGTGAGAGGAAAGTGACCCTGAATCACAGCAACGGCATTTTTTGCCACAAGAAGTGCCAGTGCCCTCGTTCCTGCTGCAGCCAGACACGGAGATTGCTGGGCAGCCCAGAGCTGGCTGAGTGCTCAGACACATCAGCAGTGTGAGCTGCACCGTGTCCCAGCCCTTGCCAGCTGGACAGAGGGGACAGAACCATGCCACCATCCAGGATACCCAGATGGTGTTCTTTACTTTTAATTCCCTGTGCTTCTGCTCTCTGCTAATGTGCTTTCGTGGCCGTGTTTGCCCTCGATTTATCCGTGTGTGTGTAAAAATTAAATTTCCTTGTTTTCTCCTCCCCTTTTTATTTCCTCTGGTTGTTTTACATGGTGGCATCTGTGGAATGCTGCAACTTAATTACGTGTTTAACATGCAAATTGAGGGCAAGGCAAACTTAAAAGTTCTACAGATTTGTAAAAAGTTCCTACAGTTTGCTTTGGAGCCTGACAGCATCCATTAATGGTTTTAGTCTCATTGCAAGCACCTAATGCTTACACATAAAAATAAGAAAACAGTTGGAATACATAGAAAAATACAAGGCAGTTAGTATTCACTCCCTCATTCATTAGTGAAGTATTTCATTCTATCTTAGAAGCTTTACATTTTAATATTAAGAGTAGTCATTCCAGATCAAAGGAGTGAAGCCGAAGTTATTTTGGAAGTATTTAATACTTATCTTAATTTTTATTGATAATCTTATTTTGCAGTTGAGGTGACGTTTTATCACATGCCCTTCTTTGCCCTTTTATACTCTGGATTTACCTTRCTCTGGAGTACATTGTTTTAGCTTCCTTTTTCATGCTCTGCAAACTCCAGAGTTAAGTTTTATGTGCACTGTAGGRAGCAGAAACACAACAGCCTCTGAAGTTACCAGGAAGAAATCGCACCCAGTAAATGCATTTTGGGATAACTCTGCTGCTCTTTATCTCCAGATCATCGTGGGCATTCAGGAAGCATGCCCATCTATAAATACTCCCTTTCTGATTTTCTGGTATTTATATTCACAATTTATATTCACAATTACTGGGCAACTTCAGATTTTTCCATGCTGGCACAGCCAGGCTTGACTTGGGTCCCTCCATCCAAGGGGAACAGAAACCCTCTGTGYTGGCACTCAGATAATGAAATGGTATGGCAGCAACATCACTTGCATAATTATGCTCCAGTTTATGCTGAAGAAAAAAGCAGGCATTTCCAGCTTAATTGTTGCCCTTGTCTCTGAGAGGTCTGTTCCTTCCAAATTCTTTTTTTTCTCTTAAGAAATTTATCTGCAGTGAACTCAGAGAAACCAAGCAATGAAAATGTGTGAATGTTTAGTGTTCAGACATTGTATTTCTCCTTCCCCTCATGTGATCCARATTCATGACTTTACTCCTGGTGTAATTAAGAGTTTCTTGTAATTTGTGGTTAGAAACTCAAATTTAGAGTGTCAGGGAGTAACTGGTTTACAGGTTTATATTAAACTGTGTTTAATATCTACATCTTCCCACAAGTAGATATTAAATACAGAGTGCTTCAGCGCCAATAGAAAATGCCACTTTTACTATTTTTTCAGTCATGAGACCTTGTCCAAGCTTATGGCATTAAAAAGAAGATTAAATCCAATACAAGGTTAGAAATAAAATACAGTAAATATTTCTTATTTGTTATTAAACCATTGACAGATCATTTAAAAAGCGCAGTCCTTTATCCAAGCTGCTGGGGTGGTGCTGAAATCCTCAAAGATGGTGCAGTAATTGCACACATCTGATGCCAAGACTGCAAAAACTTCGATGAAAGCTGTGGCTCTGCTTTTGCTGTCGATAGATCGTGTTCTCTGCTGCAGTGAATTAAAACAAAACACTTCAGCAATGTCTCTCCATGTTATATCCAAATCCAGCACTCAGAGTCCAATGAGTCATGTCAGCAGCAGAGCTGGTGAGTGAATTTGTGTTTGTGCCTGAATAACCAACCATCCCTTTAAGTTTATAAATGGTTCTCCTTCTCAAGAGCTGCTAAGAATGCAGCAGTTGCCTGAGCTATATGGACTTCCTCATTAGGCTGATGAACTTCAAAGCAATTGGGGTTCCTTCCAAGTATGAAGGGAGGACACACAATGCATTTCAACTGAAGTTAGAGGATAAAAAGTACTTTTTTTTGGTTGTTGTTGTTTTTGAACAAGATGTTCCCAATAATTAATTTCTTTTTCGACTAAAAGAATGTATAATTTTTTTTCTCCAGCAAGTCATTCTTTCCCCTTGCCATTTGTGATCTGCAAAATTAAGTTTTACTTGAGTGAAGGCCTTTACTGCCCTCATATGTACCAGATTTTCCTCTGTGGAGGTCAGAATAGGTACATAAGCCATGAATGAATTCTGGCCACATTTTACTGCAGACAAGTATTTAACAGTATTTCCTCAGTCCTTTGATTTTCAGGCTTCTAGATTTTATTTTGCTGTAGTTTAACCACAGTCTGCCCAAGTCCTACTGGCGTAATTTAGATTGGATATCTGTTTATTAGAGTTATCATGTAAAAGATTTTCTATAAAAAGCCTCTTATTTTCCACTGTAACAAATCTCATTTTGGAGACAGATTATTTTATTGATTTTAGCATTAAGCAAAGAAAAGGCAAATTCTAATTTGAGTCTGGAGTCTAGGAATGAGGCCTAATTCTTTGGSAAAAGGAGAATTAATGGGCTGTAGTGCAGTTGTCTCAAAGTTATTTCAGGTTTCAGTCCCAATCAAGTGCAGGACCCAGCAGAGTTATTTCCACATGGTAAAACTCTGCACTGTGGATAATCTGGTATTTTTTTTAATGACTAATAGGCCGTGAGAGTAAGTCTTTAAGATACAGATTGAAACAGTTCACTTTTTGGAGTTTAGTGTTCCTTTTCTCATGTATTAGATCATGGAAAATACTGAGTGACAAGAAGAGGAGGGAGCCAGAGTGCAGTGGGTGCTTCTGAGAGGGAGCCTTGTAACAGTTCATAAAATAACAGTGACTTCTACCCTGTGTAAACCCACACATCTCTACGTGTTCAATGTGAGATCTGTACTAATAAAGATTAAAGGGTTGGACACTCAACTGCTGTGCTGAAATGTTCTGTGCCTTGGGACAAGGACAGCTTGTGGGTGAGGATGGATTTCCCCAGGTCAGCCGCTCACTCCTGGCTGCTGCTGTACCTGTGCAGGGCCTGGGGAGGCTCCACGTCCCTGAGGAGCCAAGGCAAGGCCTGGCCCATGTACCAAGTCTAATGCTGAYGCCTTCAGTTTTAATTTCATGTATTTCAGRYTCTGTGCTGCCCAGGGCTGCAGTTCTGAGCTCACAGTCAGTGTCACTCAGCTCTGCACACAGCAGGGACACAAAACAAATCCTTTTCCTGCTGCACACCAAGGACAACTTTCAGGCCCAAAGGCACAAACAAGGGTGGGCTGAAGGGAGGAACAAGAAGGATGGGACCTCACAACCTGGAGCTGGAATTGGACAATTAAGYCCCAATATGCAAATGGACCAAAACTTATMAAAGTGTGAGACCTKGTGACCGTTTGTCCATTTTGTGACCATTTTGGGCCCACCTTGGGTGTAGCCCTGGCCAGGCTCTTGTCCTGCCCAAGGTGGATCCTTAAAGGCCTTTTAATAAATATCTACTTTATTCTCTGGCTCTGTGCAGTCTCTGTTCCAGCTCAGCCTTCCCAAGGCAGGAATGCTTTCACACGAGCTGTGCACACGTGTGGAGGCAGGAGGAGGCCTGCAGACAAATGTCACTGCACGGGGCTTGTTGTGTGTTATAGTGAAAACTGTTTTCTTACAGGGGTTGTATTCTTATGGGATTTTCAGGTGCTAAAGAGTATTAAACATTCCTCTGTGTTTATGAATTAGGCTGTTAAACTTCTTGTCTGGATTTACCACCACCAGAAAAAAAGCCCTACATCTTTTGCATGGGTGTGACCTGACATTTACTTTTCATTTCTTGGGGTTACGTGCTGCTGTGGGATGTGATGTGCTTGGACAGTCCTTACCCTGCGTGAGAGGGGATCCTTATTCCAGGAACTGAAAAGATAACATGAATTGAAGTTTGAAAAAGCAATGTTTTGCAGGCTGCGGAAGCTGGCATTTTTTGTTAATTTATGGGGTTTTTACCCTCAAGAAGGGAAAAACAGGAAAAATGTATTTCATAAGTGTGTATGACTGCTTACAATTTTGGCAGTGGAGTGCAGAGCCTACTGACCCTCAGGTAACATAATTTGCTTTCTCACTGCCTRTGGACATACTAAAAATGTAGCATTTAGCAAGAAAACAGTGTAACACATAATAGGTGATCATTTTGTGATAGAAAATGCCATAGAAATCTCTTGGTGTTATATGATATGAATTTACAGGGCTTAATGGAGTATCAGCATTATATACATATATATGCACATTAGTATGTCAGTGGCTTTAAGATGAGGGAGAAGTCATCCTCCATTGAAGTTGTAGCTATTTAATTAAAACATTATGATTTTTATAAAAATCAAGCCTTAGATGTGCTTTTCTGAGATGTGGGAAGGCCAAGAGAAATGAAATAAAATACATGGAGGACCAGCACTGTGCAAGGAACTCATTTTATTACTACTTCTTCTTTCCCTCACTGTTAATTTTCCTTTTCTGTTGTTTGTGCTCCAGTTTTTGTGTTTTGAGTTGCTGCTGTAGGAGATATTCGAGCCTGAGGGATATCCCTAATATTCAGACTGACTAAAGATGAACACAAGAAGTACCTGAAGCCCCACAGTTCTGCCAGTCCCAGTAATTGGAAGCTGGATTTTTCCGAGAGGAAACAAAGCTGAGAGCATGGCATACGTTTCCTTCATGAATTCCTTACTGTTGGAGCTGTAGAAAACTATGTGAAAGTCAGCACAGGAGGTCTGTGATTGAAATCCTCCYGTGAATGTATCACCCCTTTGGAAATTCCTCCTTTCCATCTACTCTGATTCTGACAWGCTCGTGGTGGGAATCTGGAGTGTGTCTGTGGACACCAGGAAAGGGACAGTGATGCAAGGCTGGTGATGAGGGAAATTGGAATGAAATACCTGGACCAGTACAGTGTCCTATTTTATTCATGAAACAAACACTACAGTGTACAATTTATTATTTTTTTTAAGAGCAGACTTCAATTAACAAATTTGGCAGTTATATGAACTGAAATGATGCATARAAAGGAGAGGACACCAATGTTCTCAGTTCATGGGAGCATTCCCTGTATTACTAGCAGAATTGGAGCTCGTTATGTTGTTCACCTCTGGAAATTATCCTTCCTGAGTTTCTTTTTCTCAGGCAGCAGCTTCTCTATGACTGTGTTGACTGGAGTATAAAGACATGAAAAGGTGATCCTGTAACAGTTRGGATTCAGTGGCTGTACAGAGAAAAAGAGAAAAAAAAATCCTACTATGCTCAGAGAAAAGCCTAGACCCTATAATTAAGATAACATTTCATTTGACAACTGAACAGGAGCCAGACCTTCAGTCATTTTGGAGCTGGTGTATTGCCACCAATTATTTTAAATCTCTTTAGTTGCCAGATATTGTTGCTCTTCTGCTGCCTGGCAGGGCACCAATGATGCTGATCTATGATCCAACCAAACAGGAAGAATAAATTAACAGCAGTGTGACTGGTGCATTCTCAATCCACCAGAATTAACCACAAGTGCAAAAGACAGTCATAAGATAATGACTGCCTGCAGGGTAGAGCAGGTTTAACTTACCCCTTCCTGAATAGGAATGTGGAAAGGCTCCATGACAGTGAGACTGAACTAATTGCCTCTCATACTTTAAAACATTTTAATAAATTATAAATTCTGTATTTTATTCGTGCTACTAAGTGCACACCTTGAGTTTTCCATATCAGAGAGCAAGGTCTTCTGACCAAATCTCCTCTTTGTGCTTCATTTTCACACATTGCTGCCATTTATTGTTGAACATGCAAGACCACGTGCATCCCACTTGGAAAGTTGTTTGGAGTACAAACCTCACAGATTTTCCTGCAGCTGAAGCAACGTTTTTGTCACCTGGATAAGTGCTTGACTAYTCCTGGTGGTTCTTCAGTCAGCCTCTATCCCTCTATCTCTATAAACTGGATATCAGTTTCTCTCCAGCAGCTCTTAGATTTGCTGATGTTAATGCTCAATTCTCTTTAAAAACAAAACAAACCTTAATTTCTTCCCTCTTAATAGCAAGTAAATCTCTCAGGAACTAAACCTCTGCTTGACACCAAGGTGGAACTTGGAGAAAGTAAAAGAGAGACTGAGAGCTCCAGGTCATTTGGTGAATTTGTGTTCTATAGAACTTTCACTTCTACATACTCACACAACTTGTCTTTGTTGCTTGTAGTTTAATTTGAAATTGTTTGTTCTGATACTTTTGGGKTTTTTTAATTGATAAAGGGTTGTAATACAYAATCACAGAAGCATTGATAGGCTTGAGTGGGAAGTGACCTTAAAGATCACTCTGTTCCAACCCCCTGCCATGGCAGGGACCTCTTCCACCATCCCGGGGTGTTCCAACCCCTGTCCAGCCTGGCCTTGGAGAATTCCAGGGATCCAGGGGCAGCCACAGCTTCTCTGGGCACCCTCACAGGTAAGACTGACAGGTCAGTGCTTCCCAGGGTCCTCCTTTCTCCCCTTTATAAAAAACAGAGCAATGTTTCCCCTTGTCCCCTCTCCTGGGACTTTACTGTACTGCCAGGACCTGGCTGGTCCTTCTTTCCCTGCCTGTGGAATTGCTTCTTTCCCTTTAGTTTGAACCAGTGTCAAATATTTCCTGTAATGGTGTTTGCCAGCTGAGTTCATTGTTCATTGCTCTTTCTTTGCTCATGTGCCTCACAAGCAGTGAGCTGGTTGATTCTTTTCCTCGCTGTGAAACATGAATGCAAAATCCTTAACAGAAGCACATTTTATTCGAATTTGTGATGTTGTTTTCTAATGAAAAAATGAAATGCAGATTTTTAAGTAACKTAACAGTAAGAGCAGATGGAAATCTTCTTATCTTCAGGGTTCTAAAGGGAGCCCTGTGTAGGAGCCTAATTGAATTTCATGTAATAGGGACAATGTTTTGGTTCTTTTATTTAAATGGGAGGGTTTGGTACTCCCAGAAGAAAACATTTCACTATTGCTTTTTCCTTTGCTGTTAAATAGCTTATCTCATCTAAGTTTTTTTATATTTAGATAGTGTACTCTGATTTTTAATTTTTCTTTTCTATTGGTTTTGTACTCACTGAGTGATTATTTTTGATAGGAAATGTTCTTAAAAAGAAAAAACTCCAAGTAGTTTATCTGAAAACTTTATTTTTACATATATGAATCACAATCTTTTTACTGATGGACGATGAGAAGGTTGAGGTTGGTGTCACTGTGATTAAATAGAGAGTTAAATCATGTGCAGAAAGACTTGTTGCTGCAGTGTACGATCATGTTGTCCTTCCCTGCATCCTAATTTGGAATGGCACTGCCTTTCAAGCTAAATACATAAAGCAGMACTAACAAGTTTTCACAGCTCTGCTTTAGGGTACTTGAAGGTTTATTTATATGTTATATCTCGAAATCTTGCATCTGAAGCTGGAGCCCTGCCATCTGTGGTTAACTGTGCATTAAGGGGATTGCTGCCAATACAAGTGTACAAGATGACAAGTATGATCAGTTGGAAATTATCTGCTGGGAATAAGACAGAGGCACATCTAGGGTATAGCTGGAGCCTTGGATTAATGGAGGGTGTTAATTTTCCGTGACACATATGGTTGTTCTTCGATGCTTCCCTACTTTTTACCCTCTGGAGCTCTCCAAGGATGAATTCCCACATCYCCTTTCCCCAGCTGCACAACTGCCAAATAAATGGAGCTCTGTTACTGTTTTGGAGAGTTAGTTCARTGATTTAGCAGTGAAATAAACCACAACCCTCTAACACTGGACATATCCTGGCATGCAGAGAAGATAAAGAACATGGTTTTACATAATCCTGAAGGTCAGCAGCACTTGCATTTAAATCAAGGAGGTTGTGGCTGCAAGACACAGTAAGGACTGGAGTTGACAAAGGTGCCAGGACATTGGCAGTCTGGGAGCATCTTTGCCAACAGACAATTGTCTGACACAATTTTGTGTAAAAGCACATTTTTGGTGGTGTTTCGTTTTAATTTTATTAAATGAAAGAGTTTGGTGTGCCCAGTCATCACGACTTTGTCCCTTGTAGTCAAATAACTCATCTCCTCCAGGTTCTGTGTGTTTAGATACTGTACTCTGATATTTTTAACTCTGCAAGAACACCCAGACCTCTCCTCTCAATGAGACTTGCAGGGCATGGTGCCACCTGAGCATCTGCCTGGAGCATGGACCATGATTTGTGCCTGAGCACTGTTTGGGGTGAAATTCTGGTGTGACACTGCTGGATAATGAAGTTTGCAAAGGCAGTGGGGTTGGACATTTGCCAGGGGAGGTCACAGCACTTCCCTGGCTGCAGATTTGCCACACCTTGGTGTGTATATATGGACCAGGRTGGAATTTGTTCTATATTCCTGTTCAAAATGTGAAGTGCAGAAATGCTGAAAGTTATTTAAATCCATTCTGCCTATTCTGCATCACATGGTAACTATGGCTTCTTTTATTTTTGTCATTTTTTGGTGGGCTGTTTGTTTGGGTTTTTTCAGCAAAACCTCTGTGGTTGCTGGTGGAAATATCCTAAGTTAATAAAACTAATATAGGAAACAGGAAACAGAAAGGCCACTTGCTTGATCAGATAAAAGTWGTTTAAACATTGCAAGTAGTTGCCCATCTCAACCATATGAATTTTGTGCTCAAATAAAACCTCAGTATACAGGTTTGGCACTTAATTCCGTGTAGTCACAAAATAAGGTGACCAGAGAAATCCAACAAGAACGGGATTTATGGTTTCCCCTGGTGYTGGTGATATGGTTTCCCCTGGTGTACATTCATTGTTTCTTGATTTCTTCCTCGCAGGTGATAGAAATTGGCTGGTGGAAAACAATAAGGTAGAAATACTCTGATAACTTTAAAGGAAAATAAATCTCTGTTGGGCAGTGGAAACTGTAGCATTGAAGAATGGCCAGCTCAAAAAAAGTTCTACACATTGAAATTAACTGTGGCAACACATCAAACATCTAAGTCGTGGCACTGATGGAGARCTGTGAATGTACATACTGGAAAAGGAAAAACGTTTTGAGCTTCAACCAAACCATTTSTATTTGAAGCAAAATTACTAACGTTTTCTGGGTGGAAGGGATATGGGAAAAGATGTCTTAATTTTGCTTGCAGATTAATTTTTCAATTGAGAAAGGGCAAGCTTCATTAGAAATGATCTCCCCGTGTTTATGAAGATGAGGTGAAGGAAAAGGCAATATCTGGTTGACATTCATTTGGGTTTGCTTTTCTTGTGCAGCAGTCATTTAAGGAGAGGTCTGGGAACGTGTATGGAAAATCCATCAGTTTGTGACTCCCTTGCTCTGAATTACTGTATGACCTCGCCTTTGCTTTTCCTGCTCTGCTGCAAGAGATATTGAACTTCTGAGGATTTCTCCCCTCACTCCCCCAAATTTACATGTCAATAAACCASTATTATACACAGAGGAAGAATGAAGGAACACAGAAGTTAATTAATCTTAAGATTACGCAGGACCKAAATGTAATTTTAGAAAGTGCTCTGAGTTTCCTGGGTAATTCCATTACCCCGCTAAGAACAAAGGAACCCTACGACTCCTCTGCTTTAACATTCCATATCCGTGAGGAATAAGTTGTTTCYTGTCTTTGAGCTGCCCAAATCCCAGCCCTGCACTGGAGCTGCCTCCTGGCAAAGAGCTCTGCTGCCTCTGGCCCCTCCTGCCTGTCCTTAGGGACCAGGCACGGAGCACTGGGATTATTTTCCTTCCTGCACCCCAGGGGTGAACATCTCTGTGCTGAGCCACAGGAGAGGCTGACTTGCTCTGGGATGTCCTGACCTGCTCTGGGATGTCTTGACGTGCTCTAGGGTGTCTTGACCTGCTCTGGGATGTTGTGACGTTCTCTGGGATGTCTTGACATGCTCTGGGATGTCTCGACATGTTCTGGGATGTCTCAACATGCTCTGGGATATCTTGGCATGCTCTGGGATGTCTCAACATGCTCTGGGATGTCCTGACATGCTCTGGGATGTCCTGACTTGCTCTGGGATGTCTTGGCCTACTCTGAGATGTCCTGGCATGCTCTGGGATGTCTCAACGTGCTCTGGGATGTCCTGGCATGCTCTGGGATGTCTCAACATGCTCTGGGATGTCCTGACATGCTCTGGCATATCTTGACATGTCCTGGGATGTCTCAACATGCTCTGGGATGTCTTGGCCTGCTCTGGGATGTCTTCTCTGGCCCCTGATGTGTTCCTGATGTGCCATGGAGGATGTGTGGTTTGTCCCCACAGGCAAGGACCATGGTGGGCACTGTAAACCCCTCCTCTTCACCTTTCAGACAGTGGAAGTTATTTCCATCCCTTAGTGAACAAATAATTCCTGCACTACCTGCTTCATCAAAGGGCACTCCACCATTGCTGCCTGCAGAGGAGCTTCTCCAGGGGATGGTTCAGAACAGAATCTTTAATTTGTGCCTGCAAGGAGGGACTGGACTCCAGGATTCAGTTTCTTAAACCTGTGTGGTAGAAAAGGAACAAGCTGCGTATTTCCTCCTGAGGAACAGAATGTGGGAATGACCAGATGTAATTGCTTGCTCCAAGAGGTAGAGTGCTATCATGTCCATGGCAGTGCTTTAATTGGCAGTGAATTTTGAGTGTGCAGCTTGTGTAAAAGGAGTGCAAAGAATACAAAGGCTCAGCAAAACTGGTGGAAAAAAAATCTACTTTTTTATGTAATAAAGGATGCCCCTTCCAGAAACACTGGCCTTGGTGAACCACACAGATCCACTGATGTTGCAGCTCGCAGCAGCATTCACTGGATTCAGAGTTGGATCTTTCATTTGGATCTGGATTTGAACACTGTTGTTATTCACAGTAGGGCTGGCCCAAGACACTGAAAATGTATTAAAAACCCCCAGCTTCTCAACAGTTTGGCAATTTGATCTGATAATACCTGTTCTCTGTTCRAGAATCTGAGAAATGAGTTAGCAATTTGAGACCTAGCCAGAACAGGAATTGTTTACGTTTTATAGGGATGCATTTAGTCGAGTAAAAGGATTTCTTTAGGAAGGCACTTCATCTGTCTCACTATAAAGTTAATTATTAGTTTGAAGAAACTTATGCTATTTTTCCATAAGTACGTATTGTTTCAGAAACAGATTAAAGAGGATCAGTTCATTGACTGTAAACACCTCATTTATTTGAAGTAATTATGTGAAAATTTTATTCCAGGAAGAATATTCGATATCAAATGAGTCAGTAGTATGTCCTAATGTTTCCGCATAAATGAGGCTTTGTCTCAATAAATTAAAGCCTGTAAAACCATAATCTTAATAAACTTCACAAATTACTTTGCTCATGACTGTTAAACTGGAAGTGTTATCCACTCTGGAGGGAAATAACTGTTTTCATACTTGTTTATTTCTGACTATCACAGTAATTGTAAGGCAMTCTCTTTGATGCAATACCTCATACAGTTGTATATAAAAAGTGATATGAGCCATTTTGTGTTTTAATTGAATAACTTTGGAAACCAGATGTTCGATCTTCAAATATTGTTAAATTAATTCACTTGGAACCATTCAAATAATTTCTAGAGGAAAATGAAGAGTAGAGTGGGTTTACTCTTGTTTTTGAATGTTTTTCACAGCTAAACAAGGTTCTCAGCTRTTCCTGAATGGGAACTTACTCTGTGCATGGCCTGTTTAAATAAATGAGCTGCCATGTCCATTCAGCAAATCACCCATGCATTAATTTAATATTAAGCTTATTAACAGGTCTTATAAGAGACCATGATAAAGCACAACTTTCATTCTTTTTAATTATGGGAGGCAGGGTACTGAAGAGCAGATCTRAATCATGACTGGGTGGCTTTTGCCTTTTATTCCTCCCCAAAGCTTTCAACTTCTGATTATCTTAACTTATTCCCTACGTGTGGGTTGTAAAACCAGCTAGAAACCCTTCTCTTGGAACAGCTCATGGAGATTTAAAGGAAGAAGTTTTGGAATTACRTGGTGCTGTTTAGAATTTCAGTGTAGTAGTTTTCTGAAGAGAAAAACAACAACCATGTCATCCAGGCTTTTGCCACTGCAGCCAAATTATTGCATGTTTTCTAGCCCTTTGTCTTGTCTTTTGTGATGGATTTTAAAAGTGAAGGTAATTACTGGTACCTCACCTATCACGGGGTCATTGGGCTGAAATCACCCTGCAGTGGTGGGTCATTGTGCTCTTAGAGGGAGAGGTTTTGTATCATAATGACAGTTAATTACTAATTAGGCCATGAGAGAATTGCCAGAGTAAATCTCTAAAATACCCTGAGCCGTGATTGAACATTTCCAAATATCTGATATTTCTGTCTGAAAGGGGTCATTAATTCTCCATTTGCAGAATAAAGTGGCCTGCTTAGGGCTGTGAAAAATTCAGAATTCAGGTTTCACCTCCAAGTTTGTCTTGCAGGGTCAAGGATTTGTTGTGTGGGGACATTGAAGATTCTTTGGGCTGCTGGTCTATGTCCAGAAAGTGACATTTAAGACTCGGAGTGGGTGATTTTGCATTAAATTCCTTGGATATGTGAAATAAAGCATTTGATCAGCGACTGGTGGGAGGGTGTGTAGCCACAATCTGTAAAGGGAGGATCAGTCTTGTGCTTATTTAGTTTTTCATGTGATTCAGAGATATGAGATGACAGTTTTTAGAATTTTAAATAGCTAGATAGTATTTTAAGACCAAATTAGAATATTTTGCAAAGTTGCTATGTCTCGTTATGGTCTTGTGCTGAACTTCTCTTCTTTTTCTGATTCTTCAGATCTGGAGTTACTGGGTGAATATACACATCAGCTGTTGGAAATTTATGTTTTCATCTTGTTATTAACAATATGGCATACAAAATTGTAAATTAAGGAAAAAAAAGTGAAAAAATCCTAATTTAAAAATAATTCTTTTTTTTTTTCCAAAATTCCTCTTTTTATTGCCTTCAAAATCCAGCCCAGAAGCAGATAAAATACATAATCTTAGCTTTTAGAAGTATTACCTAATTAAGACTGCAGGTAWTGAATTGAGAGGGGAGGTTTTATTGTGGATATAGAACTGAACTAAACTTGAAACAAGTGTAATCAGATATGATAAAACGTTGCATGAACTTATTATTCAGCTCCCAGCTGTCACAAAGAAGTTGTATTCCTGCTGGTTAAAAACCTTCTTTGTGGCTCTGGATTTGATATRAAAATGATTTAGCTTCTGAGGGTTTATTTTGCATCTCTCTTTTGCTGAGCTCTTTTACTGGCTCAGATGAACTTTATCTATTGATTTTTGCTTTGCTCCAGCTATCTTTTAAAGTAATTAGTTTTGTGGGGTTTTTTGACGCCTCAGTCTATTAGCTTCCTTACTTTGAGAATTTTTATGGATCGTGGTCACGCCTGGTTTAAAGTTTTGAGTTGTCTTAAAAGCAAAATGTTCTATATGAAGGTGTTATGAATGAGAAGCAGCGGGCATGGTCTCTGAGTAGGGTTGGGGATGTAGGATTGCACGCAGGCCTGGCACTCCTCAAGACTTTTGGCATCATTTGAGAGTCAAAAAAGCTGAAGGCAGAGGGAATTCCATTGTTACTGTATTTTGCTCTAAAGTAGTGTTTGCCTTCACAATGAAGAGTCGAGTGAAAGGCGACAACCATGCCACTGATTTTGAAAAAAATCACTATTTCATCATCATCATATTTTTAAAACTACATATAAAAATAATCTTAAGACCACGCTGCATATGGGTGATTTCTCTTCTGGTGAAGAATAAAGCACCAAAAAAGAGATATGGGAACTTTATATTTGTCATTTCTAAAGCACCTGAGCAGGTTTATTGGCATCTCATGGAGACATGATACCAGTCTGAGTGCTCCTGAGCTCCTGCATTTTTAAGTCAGGCAGGGCAGCTGCCTCCTCTGTTGGCAATTTGTGTTTGGGGGTTCCAGACCTGGAATAAATGACACCTCAGTTGTGGGCTCCAGAGCACAAGCCAAGCTAAAAGTTTATCAGAAAAACATTGACCAAGTTTTAATTTTTTTCCAATTACTTTGGGTTTGGGTAACTAAAAAACCCCAAACCTTCCAACAAGCTGTAGCTTTCCACACCACTCCTGTCTGTCTCCAAGCTTGAGGAAGTTTGGGGGTTTTTAAAAATCTATTTTGGCATTTCAATAATTTTTCCACATCGACTATTTTGGTGACAAACTGTATTTATTTGGGTTCTTTTCACTATGGAATTCTTGTTGGTAGTCCTCCAARAGCTGTGGCAAACCTACCAACGGGACAGATTGGTGGTTTTTGGTGTTGAAGAGTGTGGTTGGATGCTCACTTTGCATTTCTAGCCAATGAGAAAAAGACAAACAATTCTCACRTAAATCACATTTTTAAAACACTATTAGAAGAAATGAGACAGAGGCTTGCATATTCTGCTAAATTTTGAAAGTAGGACTTARACTGCCTGTTTAATTAGATGGCACTTTGCCCCTTTACTCTCTTTAAATCTTGTCCTTTATATTAATGACAGGTACAGACAAATTTATGGCATTTAATTATAGGCAAAGAGACCATTTCCTGCCGTAGTCATAATACCACAGAACAGYTGATGTGGAAATTAATGATAATGAGAGATACTTAGTTTCTTGTTACTTTATTAGCAAAGGAATGTATTACTTCAAAGATTGTTCTACACTTGAGAAATATTCAGTGCAAAATGCTGAAGCAGTCATGACATTCAAGTGAGAATGTGAAGATTTATCTTGGCATATGGTGATACAGAAAGGAGGCGATATGTTTTGACAAGAATCATAATTTGACAGTTAAAATAAACACACAGTCAAACAAAAATGGGATGGCTGATGAGAACTACGTGCTGAGTACTTTTCCTCTAGTTTCTCTGAATAACACAGAAGATTTATGACTGTRGTCTGGAACACCTTGAGTGAGAACCAACGGCATTGTGCCTCACGTCACAGCACTGCGTTCCTTGGATTTGATTTCCAGAAACAATACTGCAGCCCTGCACAGTGGGAACTTACCAATGTATCACTCACAGATGAATCATGAAGGTTCTCACAAATGAGTAAACAGAGGGAACCACGGGAAGATCTTCYGGCTCCAAGAACAAACAAATTTGTTTGGTCCTTTCCTTTTTCGTTCCTTTGGTTGCTGACAAAGCAGGAGGGATCCACAGGAGGCCTGAAGGCACTCAAACCTTTAAAATAGGTTAATTTTATACTAAAAAGTCCTGAAAAGTGTCTCATAAGGGTCAAACCACGTGGGAAATCCAGGTAGAGAAATTCTCAAAACCTTGTGSATGCAGGTCCAAACATAGAAARGAATACAGGGTTTGACCTGAGACCTTGGAAAAGGCTTCCAGATCTAGAGACCAGAAGCTAGAATGTGGGTTTGTAGTACAGATAGAAACATATTAAGCTGGGTAATGGAAAGTKTAAAAGCTTTAAAGTGTAGATATAGAACTAGAAACAGAAACAGTAAAAAGTTTTACGGTGTAGGAGGTAGTTTTAGTTGTCATTATAGGATTGTTGAGGAAGGTCCTCATTGTGGCAAGACCTGTGAGACAATTTAATTAGGGGTTGGGGTGAAAATAGAAACAATTTTTGTGGCACTAGTTTATTGGCTAATTAACCTTCAAAAGACCTTGTAACCAGTGAAACTGTGAGCACTGACCATGGACTGCTGACCTCTGTCTTATGCTGGTCCTTKCTTGGACACCCCTTGGCTCAGCTCTCTGGGCCACTTTTGTCCTTCAGGAGCTTCAGGAGAACCATCTTTGGTATGGAGACGTGACTGTTAAATGGTACAAATTATTTCTTGGCTTTCTCCAATGTGTTGATTTATTCAAAGCGAGGATCTGACTCATAACATCTGTTTTGTTCATCACTGTTATTTCCTTGCGCTGCTGCTCCTATTTATTCTGTTAAAATTTTTTTGAATAGTTTGAAAGGAAACGTAGACTTTTGTTAGATGCAACTTTTCTTTTTCCTTAGAGAAATTAGATATTGGTGTATGCAGTTGCCAGCTGCTACTGTACTTTGATGGATACTCTGCTTTTCTGCCAGGAAAAGGAGCTGAATACATTAAACAATATATTAAATATAGCATAATACACTTCCTTTTATTTAATCGTTTTTGTGTAGTTCTCGCCACCACAAAGGTATTTACTTCTTAGATCTGCATTATTATAGAAATGAGATACTTATAAATCTGGTAGTCTCAAATTTAGATTTGACCCAAGGCTTGTCTCATTTTTTGTTACCAAATATAACGGGACTTCAATATATTTTGAAAGTTTCAGAGGACTTCTCTGTCAGCAGCTGCACCTCACTGCCCAGTATATGTCAGTATATTTTTTCTTTATATTAGATAATAATCTAGAAACTGAARTAATCATGGCTGTACCATTCTCCTGACCTGGGTCTGACCTATTTAGTTTCTTTTTCTGAGGGAGCTCTTCCATAACTTTGATCATTCTTTCCTGTTCTTTGTAGTTTTGTTGTTTGTTTGGGKTTTTTTTRTTCTGACATTTCTCTTCACTAAAGGAAGGAAGAGGGTTAGAACCACCCACACTCTTTAGGTAGTGATCTTATTATGGATTTATTGAGTTGTATGATAATGGTTTCTTTACTGACTTCACTGGCATCACTGTGTCTGGGAAGCCCTTAAGATGAAGTTTCTAGGAGGTTTTAAAATTAATCTTGAAGGTTTTCCCCTCCCTAAACATTGTGTCTGATCTATCCYTCTAGAAAAATTGGAATAGCTGTAGTTTTCCATGGGTTAAAAGGTGCTAAAAGTCTCTAAAAATGTATAAATGGCAAGGTTGCCTGAGTTTAGCAGCGCTTACTGCTAATGAGTACCAGTACTTTAAGATCTCAGGTTGACTAATTTTTCTTTTCATAATTACTAGTCAATGAAGGCCATGTGGAGGTCTTGGTAATAGAAATAGAGTSGAGTCTCTATTTCTGGAGACTCTTTCCTTTTACAGGGACTGTTGTGTTCTCCTTGAGTCAGCCTTGAGCTGCAGGATGCTGTGCCCTGCTGGAATAAATCAGAGTTTTCTCTGTGACATGCAGATGCTGCTCCTCAGGGCACTGCAGGTGAGGCTGGGTGGCAACATTTAACTCTTTTATTCCTGTCCATGGTTTAACTGCATTTCTATTCTGGTGAAGAATAAAGCACCAAAAAAGAGATATGGGAACTTTATATTTGTCATTTCTAAAGCACTTGAGCAGGTTTATTGCCATCTCATGGAGACATGATACCAGTCTGAGTGCTCCTGAGCTCCTGCATTTCCAAGTCAAGCAGGGCAGCTGCCTGCTCTGTTGGCAATTTGTGTTTGGGGGTTCCAGACCTGGAATAAACGACACCTCAGTTGTGGCCTCCAGAGCACAGGACCTGTGTGTGGGAGGAAGAGCATTCTGGTAGGAACTCAAAGGCTGGATTCCTCTCAGAACACAATTACAACAAAATGTGCTTTTGGCCATTCAGGGAACTTCCCCATAAACTCTTCACTGAATGTCTGGTGCAGAGTTTTGGTCTTGATTTGTGTTCTTAAGGAAGAACTGCAGATCAAACACTCTGTGATTCACGAATTCTAGATAATTCTGATTTTTTTTTCTGWTTGAATGACACCCAGGCCATATCTTTTCTTCTGGTGTTTGCAATATCTTTTGCCTGTTTCTTTTGCTACATCAGCAAACTGTCCCGTGCTGTGAACCCTGAATGCAGATCTCCAGTGCATTGCTTGGACAGAGCAGAGGCCAAGCTTGTTTTCACAATCCTGAATCCACTGTACAGAAAATGTCCTTATCTTATAGGAAGCTGAAATTCTATATCTAACACTGGAAGTGAACTTTGTGGGACGTTGACTTTGCAACCACTTCCATTTGCAAATGGAAGCAGCATTTTGAACTAGACCCATTTAGATAATGAAGTTTTTTGAGAGTCTGCTGGACAAGTGGCACCTGCTCAGAGTAAGGCTCGAAACCTGTTAACAGGCTGCCCAAATACCGGGGTTTCAGGCTTGTTGTACAGATCATTCTTACTCTTAATACCTTAAACTACAACAAAATATATCCGTAAAAGGAGAGCTAAGGCCATGTGATAAAAGATGTGYCTACTCCAAAACTCTGCAATTGCCTTTGAGCTCAGCTGTGCAGATCTAGCTTAGACAAACTAATCTGCTGAAATCTGAGTTTGATTTATGTAGGGAGSCAGCTCCGAGTGAAGCAGCAGCATGACTCCTGGGAATATACTGGGGTGGAAGGTATTTAAAGGGCAATTTGCCCAAGCAAGTCTGTATGTGAAAGGCATCTGGTGACACTCTGTTCTTTGAGGCTGGGCCATTTGCCCTGATTTATTTGCAGTAAGCTGTCCAGCCTGTYCCCTCAGCTCCAGGAGCTCGCCCTGAGGTCCCATCTCACATTTCTTTCCTTCTGATAAGTGGAGGAACTCCTGCCTTTGGTGCTGCTGATGCCTTGGAAAGGCTGACCTGAAACAGAGATTGGACAGAGCTGGAGAATAAAGTAGATATTTATTAAAAGGCCTTTAAGG
>QVAJ01000061.1:2211823-2232951 GCA_003546035.1 Mixornis gularis | reverse complement strand
AGAAGCTGCAAAGCCCTAAATCTTCCATCTTAACTCACACACATTACTATATATTAAACCCCAAATTCTAAGTTTTTATGACTCCAACTGGGTGAGGTAGTGGCAATGTCTGGGGCTTGACAGAAAGACTCATTTCATGGTTCCCACTTTGTTCTCTTCCCAAGGCCTGTTTTGTTTGTGCATTAATTCCACCTTTCAATGTCAATGTTCAGCCCTCAGGGGATGACTCTCTTCAGGGCAGGGGGTGCTGCTTGCTTCTGTGAAATCAGATTAGGGAGGAGATGTGTAAAGCTCCATGATGATGCTGTGGGCAGAGGAACCTTGCTGGTTCTAATACATGACAACATCTGCAAAGCCCTGCAGGCATCACCCCATGCCCTGGCAATGTTGGTTTCTTCTGGTATTTCTTACTTGGCCAGGCTGCAGGATTTTTGACAAGATATGCTTTGTAAAGGTTTTGTGTTTTCCCAAGTGGTGTGAAACTACTCCAGCAATTACCTTGTACAGCTCTTTGCTCCCAGAAGCTCAAGGAGTGGGAAGGCATTTGAGCRTTCTGTTCTGTCCTGATCTCTCTAAAACGCTTCTCCTTCCTGCAGATCCCAGTTTCTCATGGAGGAGTCTCATTCAGCACAGTGAGGAGCAACAAAGAGCAGCCCCTTCCCTCAGAGCAGGCTAATTTACAGGCTGAACTTTGCAGCAGCTTTTCTGTTACAATTATCTGAAGTTTCCCAGCACGATCTGTGGGTTTCAGTCGTGTTGCCCTTTTGCTGATTAGTGGAACTGCTGCTTTAGCAGTGTGTGGTAAAGCTTGTGGTTTTCCAGGGAGAGGAATTTAGAAAACATTGGGAAGCTCTGTTGTATGGTGTTTGAAGCTCTTTTTAAAACAAGAAACCAAACCAACCCAACGAAAAACCTCCAAATTAAACAAACCAAACCAACCCAACAAAAAACCTCCAAATTAAACAAACCAAACCAACCCAACGAAAAACCCCCAAATTAAACAAACCAAACCAACCCAATGAAAAACCTCCAAACCAAACCTCCAAATTAAACAAACCAACCCAACCCAACAAAAAACCTCCAAATCGACCAAAACCCCTGGTAGCTCAAGATCAGAGATTTAAAATTAAGAGGAGTTTAAAAATGGGGAAAAGAGTTTTTCTCTTCCTGGAGAAAACCTCTCAAAAATACTTATTTATGAYTTCAGTCATTTGCCTCAACACTTGGCCTGTCCTGCACGGACTCATAAGAGTTTTTCACTTTTAGCCAAGAATTGTCTATTTTGGAAAAAACCTCTAAGGTCATCAAGTTCAGCCAAGGACACAGAAGCATAGATGTCAGTTGTGTATTTTCCTTCAGGATGCTCCTGGCCATGACACAGATGCAGGCAGCTGGGGAYTGTGATTGTTTTGCTGACAGGTGTTATCTCTGGGGCTTTGCCAGCCCTCAGTGAGTGAGATTTCCTTCTCCTGTGTCAAAAAGCCGCCGAGTGACAGGAACTCCTCTCAGATTTCTTCAGGATGTTCAGGATCCCTCCTGAGTCCTGGCTTGCTCACTGCTGGGAGGCTGGTCTGGTTACCTGGTGTGTTATTGGTGTTGTTTTTGATAACTGCAGTCTGGAGGATCCTGGCCAGGATGGTGGTGATGTGCAGACAGATCCAGATGTTTTTGTGGGACACTTCTGTCTCCTCAGCACAGCTGGAGACAGCTTGGACACATCACACTCACCCAAACCACAGCYGTTGGAGCCCTGGAAATCCAAATTCTGCAGGTGGGCACTGCAAAGAGCTRGTAGGGCAATGTGTTCTTCTCTTTTAAAAGGATTCCCAGAGAAGGTACAGCTAAAAATGGAAATCCAGGGACAAATCACAAGTGCCACTGTTGCCATTCAGATGTGTTTAAGTGGCATTCCCAGAACAAATTTCTTTCTGAGGTGTTTAATCATCAGTTCCCCAATCTTTATGACTTTTCTTTTGTACCTTTTACTTAAAATACTTGAATGTTTTTCAAGTACCTTCATGCAACGACAGGTTAATATTTTTACTTGCTGACTGTACTCACTCTGATTCTGCTTCCACTGGAAAAAAATATTCCTTGGTGATAATGAAATAGAAAGGAGACTATGGCATGGACAAAAGCTGTAAAATGTGTAAATAAAACTAAGGTTTCTTCCCCCATCATTTGTTTGGGAATGGCAAATAATGAAAGGGCTATGAGGAATAATATTTTACATCAGATTGAAGAGTAAACCAGAGATAATGTAGATACTCTGAAAAAATTCAATGCATTTATCTTAAATTATAGCAGAAAATCTCAGTCTCACACTAATTTTTCAATTTAGGTAATTCCATTCTGCCTKTTCTGCCTGAGGTGCCCTTGGTGTTCAGTTATTATTACAAGGTATTCTTGTGTGATTACCTCTTCTCCAGGAGCTTTATTTTCCCAGTAAGTGAAATGCTTCAGGTTTCTCTGCAGAAAATGTGAATAAGAGAGAAAATGTGTGGAATTGCACGTTCAGTTTGAAAACAGCATCTCCATAGCAGGTCAAAAGTTGTTAGATTTGGCTTAGAATAATGTCACAATTGCTGTTATGGTGGCARTGGGGGGTTATGAAGGTTTTAACAGAGTGAATTTCTCCTCTGAGTGAATAATTTCCTTTAAAACATAGTCCTTTGAAGTGCAGAAACAACCTGCACCCACGACTTTAGAAAAAAACTGGTTTGTGTTCTGTTTATGGTGCTCAGTGATACACAGATGTGTTAACAGCTCTACTTCTGGAAGTTCTGGGTGATATTCACACCAGGAAATATACTTAATTTCCCACTTCCTTTTGCTTAACTGCAAAAGAGCTAAAACGTGAAGCAGCAGTGATATATAATGAARCCTAAAGGAATTGCAACCCTCACATCCCTTATTACTGCAGTATTTATAAAATAATTCACCAGAGTTAAGTTTCCAGTTGCGGCTTTATGGGGAAAACAAGGTTTATCATAGGCAAACAGATGGTTTCCTGAAATTATCATCTTTTTCTCTGTTCAAAAGACCACAGTAATAGGATATCAGCAGTCCCTGGTGAGGTGAGTCTGTGACCATGGGGTTTATGCACAGGAAATTCACAGGCTTTGCTCTTCTTTACCAAAAGAGAGATTTCATCTCTATGCAAGAAAAATAAATAAAGAATTAGAGGGGGGTGAGGAAATTGTCTCAGGCCTTTGGTTTTTGGTTTGAAGATGGAAAAGCAATAACTCAGTGTAAAAAACAAGACCCTGTTTGGAATTAATAATTTTCAGAGAAAGTTCACCTGCAGTTGAACTTCTCAGATGGAACAAACTGTGCAATTTGAATTARTTTCTTACCTGTGGATTAAAGCATTGATCTTTTATGGTACTTTTTATTATGACAAAATTTGTAATGGYGGAATGCCACCACTGATTATTTATACTCATCACAGAAGCGAAATTGCAGGGTGTGATTGCAATAATGAGCATTATTTCCTCTTCTGGAATTGTAAAGATGCTAACATAATCTGATTTAAATCCAGATTCAGCTGCTTTTGAAGTAGTTAATCCATTTCTTCACTCAGCATRCTTTTGTAACTCAACTTTCTCACTAAAAAATGCAGACTAATGACTGGGGAATGAAAACAGTCATCAAAATTTCATTAAGTATATATATTTGAACTGTCATTTAACTGCGATTCCTTCTCCCAGGTGAATGTACGACAGTGACAACGCTCATGGGATTCACCATGACTGACTCCAGATAAATGTAGCTGTAATTGCAGATAAATCTCAGAGAGTTCTCTGAACTTCCTTCATTTTCAGTGAAGGCACATTTTGACTTTCAGTTCCCTTGGCCTGTTGCTTTTCTGCTACTTTGAACCAWACTCAGAATTTTCTGGCATTTTACTGACTGTGAAGATGTCTGTGCTGGTAGCTCAGAAGGTGTTTTGCAAACATGTAAAATGTAAATGTGTTTCTTGAGGTATTTTCCCATGTGCTTGATACAAGTGCTTGCTGCCCAAGACTAGAAGTGTTTCTCTTCTAGTAGAAAGGTATCAATAACAGACCCGTTCTACAACCTGGATTTGTATCTTCAGTACTGCAGGTACTGGAGTAGTGAATGGTGTAYGAAAAGAATATATCAGTACTTAAAAAAACCTGGAAAATGCGCTCAGGATGAATGGAAAAAACTGGAAAATGCACTCAGGATGAATGGTTGAAATATTTGTTTTTAGTTGAAATTCATAATCATGTTGGGGTAAAAATTTGTTTGATATTTCCACAGTTTTTTATTAATTAGAGCCTTCTGCACTTTACTGTGAATCTCTCAGCTGTGGCTGAGCAATAATCATACATTTCCTTATCCAGCTTGACACTGCTGATAGCTCTTGTAATTCATTCTCTTGATTATGTTTGGCAACTCATAATTTGCTGGTAGCTGGTGTATCAGAATGAGAGTTCCTGGTGAGCATTCACACCATTTAGTTCTCATGACATGATTTAATTAGAGGAAATTACCTGAATGCTACCCCTACTTGCTTTCTTTTTAAGGGGGATGTGAGATAAACTGTGTCCATCCTATTAAAGAGAGAAAAGGACAATCAGCCTAAGCCTTGATGAAAGGGAGTTTTCAAAAACAAGGAACTCAGTCCTTTGGCTTTCATGCTGATCTTTTAATTAGATAGGATGTAAATGAAGATTATTGAGATATGACAGGAGAACTTTTTTTAATCTTACCTATAACACAATGAATACTTTATTCTTACTGGTAAGCAGAGATTTTCTACTTGCATTTGTTTGCCTCTCCATAAAAACCTTTGCTGTTCCTTTGGTTCACATACAAGGTTTGACACGTGCATGACAAAAAATCTGTAAGATAAATTAACACGTGATGAATGACAACAGTTCATCATCTGAGCTGCACAAGCTCAGCCAGGGACTGGATGGTGCCACCTCTCCTGCCAGCTGGCAATCCCATGGGAGAAGCTCTTTCATTTCCTAAACWGAACAAAACCAACAAAAAGATCCCAAACCCAACCAAATAAGAAGGTGCCCAAACCCCAAGCCAACACTTTATGCACAGTGTGGAGAGCTGGGAAGGTGACCTTGGGCAGGATTTCTAACAGAAGAGTGCAAAAATGTGTTAATTTGCACTTGCACTGCGGGTGCCACGTGTGGCAGAAAGGAAGAATGAGGGAAGTAGTGAACTAAATAAAGCTGTCCCCAGATTTCGTTTGTGTGGAGATATTTTTGCCAGACAATTTTTATCTCGCAGAATCTGTCTGTTGCCAGCTTGCAAAGCACTGTGGGATTCTGGCCAAGACACTTCAACGTTAATTGACTCTCTGTATTTGCTATATTAATTGATTATAATCAAGAGAATTTTGGGAACAGGAAAGGCGATTATGAGAACTCTAGAGAGGACTGTTAATATTAAGAAATTTTCTAGTTGTGGGTAACTTTTGCGAAATGTTTTCCTCAAGGGGTTGATACTTCTGTGTTGGGGCTAGCAAAGAATTGCCCTGGGAGATGTTTTTATGTTAGACAAAAATCTTTGTTTCCTCATTTAAAATATCTTTAGCCTATCTTTTTGGGTTAAGAGAAACAAAAGTGGATACAATGTCCTATGACCTTGTGGACATGTTCCTGTTGGAAGCCCCATGAGTGACAGCAGTGAAYCTGAAAATCATTTAACCCTCACTCTGTTTTATCTCTTTATGCTTTTTACACAAATTTTCATTTATAGCTCATTAGTTTCTGATGATTGAACGGAATGTGCTCATTGACATCTGGCCCTCCTTTTTARATAGGCAGGAATGTAGAAATAATTAATTAAACATTATTAGTAGAACTGAGAGTAGCACTCCCAGCATGAACATTCTGTCAGGAGAGGAAATGAAGATTTTCTGTGTGGGTAACATAAAACCAAATACAAGAATCAAAAAGATCCTCATGAATAAACATGATTTATTGKAAACATCATCATTTCCCCTGATCTTGTTGTTTCCTATTCCTTTTAAAATTTTTCCTATTTTATTTTTAGAAACTGTGCTCAGATTTTCCTGGGATGGTGATGGTAGAATTGCTGATGGCCTCTGGCATGTGTCACCCATGATGTCAGGAGGTTTTAAAGGCTTTTTCCAGTCTTAGCATTTCAAGTCCAATCCATTTTTGTTCTGGGATTACCTGGCAGTGGTGCAGCCCAAACAGATTGTTTGTAAGTCTTGGAAATRTTGATGCRAAGGGTGCACTTCCCTTCAAGCCAYAGATCTTTGCAACAGGAAAATGATTGCAGCAGAGGTTGTGGGAAAGATAATTCACTTTTGACTAGACAATCAAATGAGCAGAGGCTGAATTTTCAGCTTAAGTACTCAAGGTGGGGGAATCTGTAGTTATTTGTTTTAGTGATTAAAGTACAAAACCACAAAGGACAAGAAATTCCCAGAGCAGGGCAGAGCTGTACTTCCTGTGTGGATTCCTGGTAGTCGATGAAACTACAGATTTTCTTTTTTTGAACATTACCAAAATGTGTTTGTGGTATCTTTTGATTTTTGGGTTTTTTTTAAACTTTAAATAACATTGCATATATTTGGTGAGGTATTTGGAACTATAAATAGAGAATGTTGATGTTTCTGTTTTCAATCAGTTTTCAGTTTGGAAAAAAAAAAATCATCATTTTCAATGTCAGAGTTATTTGCAGGAGTAAATGTGATTTTTCTCATCCACCATTATAAATGGGCTGAAGCAGAACTTTCAGGACAAGGTACTTTTTCTCTATAATCTGTAAAAATCTCTTGATTTCCCTTTCATTCACTGAAGTATCTATTTTCAGTCTTTGATTGAACCACCCTGATCCAATTACACATAACTCCTCCTCCTTTGGATCATTCCCATTTGTACATAACTCCTAATCAGAACTTCTTCTTCCTCCTTTTTGATCTAAACAACTTCTRTTGATGGCTCTGACTTTCCTAGAAAGGAGATTTCATGTCTGCAAGACATGATGAGCATGTTTCAAACTCTGCATCTTGCCACTGAATTCTTTGGTTGCTGGAGACAGCTCTGGAAATTCTGTTTGCTGCCTTCATGTCCTTTCTTGTACTGCCTTTAACTAAAAAGGCAACTTTTGCAGCTTATGTTGAGGTGCAGCGTTAGWGAGAAACTGTGTGTGAGAGCTACAAATCACTTTGTTCTGAACTCTCTTATATTTTTAAAGTAGAGGGAAACTTTGGTTGGCATTCCAGCCAGAGCTCCGGGATGAAAGTGCTGTGTCTGTTACACAGCTGAAACGGGATCAAGAGCAGAATTTATCAGGAACTGGGTGAGAAAACAGGGTGGGTTTTGTTAGATGTCAGAGATGCTGTCTGACTGAGACCAGGGAGTTTTAATTTTTAACACAGGACTTTCGATGAGAAGAGTATTTCGAGGCAGGGATAAAACCCTGACAGCTGAAAACCACGGAACTCAATGCCTGTCAGTAATTCTGGTATTGAGGGGGTTTGCAGAGAAATTCCTTAAGCCTGTCAAGAAACAGTCTTGGAAGGATCAGTAGTTAACTGCTGGGCTTCCTGTCAGAAATATCTGAGAAAAAGTGTGACACTTTAAAACAAAGGAAAACAAAAAGGATACAARCAAACATTTGCAGTTGTTGCTTCGCTGGAGTATTCAACCATGTAATAGTCACAGTGATCTTCTTGGCTTGTATATTGCTTAAAAGCCACAGTGAAAGAAGGAAAAGAAAACTCCCCCCAAAATCCTATATAATTCCTTTTACTTGGATTAAAACACAAGGCCTTTATAAAGCTCAGAGCATATATAGAGCAATATAATCTTTTTCATTGCAGTTCTATCACATTTTACAGTTAAACTAACAGACTTTTAGGTAACAAATGATTATATACATAAGAAAAATATTTGTTTTAGGATTAAATGGTATTTTTATTACCTCTGGTTAGATAATCTCCAAACAGGTATAAAGGGAGTTAYGTTGCTGATACATAGCCCCATAACTTGAGCCTTATTTCTTCTTGATTGCTCCAAAGAAAAGAGATGGAAACTCTTCTAGCATAAAACACTGAATCACAACACATCCAAAGAGAAGCCCTGTCAAGTGGAGTGGGAGATGAGATGGGGAAACACAAGAAGAGAAGTCATTAATTAAGAGTGTTCTCATTGCTGAAGAAATCAGAACCCTTCCTTTGTTTCTGCTGGATTTGAGCAGTCTACCCTGACCACTGCAACTGTTGAAATTGCTCAAATATTTGACCAAGTTAATACTCATCTGAACTGCAATTAGCAGTTAATTGGCAGTGCTGATGTCAGTTTGCCTTTTTCACCAGCCCTGTTTGTATGAAGGGGTGGTGTCTGGAACACACAAAATCCAGTTCCTTTTTGGTTGGTGGATGTAGTTGACACTCTGCTGAGGTTTATTTTGAGACCAKGTGTGATGCACTGCAATCCCAGCCTGCAAAACTTTCCTCACTGGTCATAACTTTTAATATATTGCTTTCCAATAAAATCTGCTGCTCTGCAGCACCTCTGTGCAGTTGGCTACCATAAAGAAGTGCTTCCAGTCCCTGGCAACAGCAGAGATGCAAGTTCCTTGGAAAATCAAACCTTCATTTCTGCTGATGGTTGTGCAGGATGTGTTGGATTCAGTCAGATCAGCAGCTGGAACAATGCAGGCCATGTACCAGGAGATAGATTAACTCATGATGGTAATAATAGTCCTTAATTCCTCCTAACAGGAAAAAAACCCCACAATTCTGTGTTTGAATTATTTCCTGCGACATTCACTGCTGCTCTCCAGATCGATGACGTTAAAAGAACTTCCCTACCTGTCCCTGAGCATAAAGTTTAACCTCATTAAGGGATGACTTTCTAATAAAATATTTTACACGAGGCATTCTCGTGGCAATCTTTGACAGTTCAGCAAGGGAATGTGGGTGTAAAGGCTTTTCTTTTCGTGGTGCAGACAGTCCTGACTGACAGGAGCACGTGGGTGTCTTGACACAGTGTTCTTGTCACTGCTCCCTGGTGGGTTTGGGGATGGTTTGTGGCCTCTGGATACAAGGCATGCAGCTTACATCACTAAATGTTCCACAGGAGATGCTTTTGATCACTTCCCAGTGGATCAGATTGTCGAAACAAATCTCTTTGGATCCGTACACAGGATCATAAACCTCATTCTGTCTCTGGGCTATTAAAAGAGGCACTCTGTGGCCCACAAGCTGGACTAACTGAAAAGGCTGCTTTAATTTCTGTGATGATTTAAAGTGGATCAAAACTTTATAAGAATGCACAGTAATTTTGCCAAAACTTTTTTTTTTTTAATCCTTTTCTGTAATACCCTCGACCATAGTTATTTTTGTGCAGCACCACAGTTAGGTGAAGTCACTGATTTTGTGTAATGGGGAAAAATTGAGTGTGGTGGGTTTTGTTTTTTGTGTGTTTTTTTGGTGGTTTTTTGGTTTGTTTTTTTTTGTTATTTCCATTATGTAACTACTAATCAGCTTCATATTTCAATTCACCTTTTAACAAAAAATCGTAGCAAATTTAAGGATTTCTAGACCTCTTATTTTAGAGAGATGACTCCTGTACTCTGTTAATTCTCAAATATCAGCACATACATCCCTGTATTATGAAGTAGTTACAACTGTCCCTGTTTCATTTTTAATTTAGAAAGTTAGGCATATTGCAATAATATTTTGAATGTCTATGACATCTGAGACTCTGCATAGCAATTTGTGATACGTATTATTGAGCATATCCCCATAATATTATTTAAGGATGATGTTTTGTGCTTTTTTATTTTTTCTTGGTTGGGAAGTTATCTTTTTTAAAGCCCATCCCTAAAGGCTGCATTCTCAGAGGTTCCAGGATATTGCTCTGCATAGCAAAAAATCTTATTGTGCTGCTGCTTCATTAAAAACTCTCCTGGATCCTGTGTTGCTCTGAAGAGAAGTGAACCACTCTTAATCAGAGAATGATAGAATGGTTTGGGTTTCAGAGAACTTTAAAGATCTTCTAGTAGCCAATGTCCCTGCCCATGTAGGGAGGCAGGAACTAGAAAATCAAATGAGCCTCTGAGCACTGTGCATGGGTATGGAAGGAACAGGATCTTGTGTCTGGTTTGCAGTGATCTGAGGTCCTGACTGGCACATCACCTGGGAATTAACATAAAACCACAATGTTCTGTCACAGAGCACAAAGATTTCACACCAAAAACCAGTCACCAAATCCAGTACAGGTACCTGGGCTGGGTGTGAGTTTTGCTGCAGTGTGTCCATGTTTAGATCTTGCTCTTGGACAGTTCCCTCATGGAATCTATTCCTGGCCCCAAAGCTCAACGAAAGGTGGCCAGAAAGATCACTGGGTGTGTGAATGATTACTGTGACTTGTGATACTCAGGGATTTCTGTGGGTTTGGGGGGATTTCCAGCTCATTGTATGCTTTACTTTGTGGGAGTTTTTTAACTCTCTATATATATAGTCTATATACAAAATAGACTTTGAGGAGTAGATATTTTTGAAATTTAAATGAGCATCAATGGGGTGAGGAGGGGACCAAACTGAATAATAATGCTTACTCATGCGTGTTCAGGTTTGCTCAACCATAATTAAAAGATTCTAACTGGTTTGCATTAGTTTTGGATATAAAGCAGAAGCTGCACATCTTTTCCACACTATTTGTTATGTAGTGATGCTAATAATATATGTATTTAATTCAGCTTTCAGTTGGATATAATCCAAGGCCATGCTGAGGAACAATTAGAGGAAAGACTTGTATGAATAAACTTGATTGCTGTTAAGGTCTACATTATTACTCTCTGTAAGGGTTGCAATTACTTCATCTCCTTCATTCAAACTATCTTTGTAAAGGTCAGGACAAAAAGTGGGGTTTGTGGCAGGGGGAGAAGGTTGTCTTTTGGGCTTTTTTTGGAAAGGAATTTCATCTCAATGACAAATGGTTCTTTGCTGATGTGAAGGAAATAGAAAAGAATTAAGTAGTTCAATTAGGGATGAACAGATTCTAGCAGGAAGAAGTTCGGAACTTGTCCAGTTTTGATGCTGTGTGTTATCTGAGCAGAACTTCAATGATTCCTTCAGTGTTTGTTAATGCTGAATTCCATGATTAARGTTCTTTAGCCACCAGGGGATATTTTGGCTGTGCTGGCCTTCATTCAGCTTTAGCATTGCATTCTTTCTGTAGGTTTCTGGATTTGTTAGGCAACCTCCTTATGTTTTTAAGTCCATTAACACCATTCCAGAGTCCTGTGGATTTGATCTCATTTGGCTTGTGCAGTAGCCACATATGAGCCACATGCAATAGCTTCTTTTGTGGGGTGAAATGTCTTCACAATCCAGTGTCTTTGTCAACAAAATATGGGAAATGCAATAACCTCTTTTGTGGGGTGAAATGTCTTCACAACCCAGTGTCTTTGTCAATAAAATATGGGAAATTCCAGTGAGATCTGGACATTTCCCTTTGCTCTCCACACTGAGTTATGCTGCCCATGTTCTTCCACTTAAAAAGTAACAAYAGTTTTGTACCTGTAGCTCTTTATACAGACTTGACTTTGACAGATTAGATGAAGTACCAGACTGGGATTTGTCTCAACCTTTATTATTGTCTCATTTTGGGTTTTTTAGGGGGGAGAGGTGTGAATTCCTGATGACGTAGAAGAAGCTATGCTGTTGTCCCCTCTTGACGATATGGAATGGGAATTGGAAGTAAGGGAATTTCTCACACTCAGATTATTAACTTGTCCAGTCACAGCGGCTAAAGCCAAAGAACCAGTCCCAGCAAACATGTTTAAATGAAGAGCAGTTTTGAATGTTTACCCAAGTGTGAAGTTGGGTTTGAATTGGCCAATTGATCAAGCCACTGTGTGAAGCTGTGTAGTCCTTGGGAAGGTATTTTTTAGGCCAGRGTTTTCAAACAGTTTATGGTTTTCCCCATTGTACAGAAATCTGATGTGATTTATCTACTGTAGCTGTCAGGCAAATTGCTCAGGCTTCCTTTCAATCAGTAAAAGACTGTGAGGGGGTGATCAATCCCTTTTTAAGGAGCGTGAAGTGCATTGTCTTYAGAAATTSCCATTTRGAAATTKCCATTTRGAAATTTCCATTTAGAAATTGCCATTTGCCTTTGTGGGCTGTGGAAGGTGAAGTGGGTGACCCTCTTTGAGCAGACCTTCATGTGGGTGGAATGGGTGCTCTGCCATGGGCTGTGGGGCCGGGCCAAAGTTTCTCTGTAATATCGAATGTTGTTTTGAAGGTTTATCTTTTGCTTTACTCTTAGCATGACTCCAATGTTTTGAGAAGTTCCATGATAATAAAACTCTGTATCAGTACGTGCTTTAGGGGAAAAAAGTTAAATGTTTTCAGATTATTTGCTCATGGGGYTTCATGCTCTTTCAATTCAATTCACAGTTCAGGACAAACCTGCTAAAGATTAACAAGCAGAGAAGCTATCCTTATATTCCAGTGATCCTCAAAATCTGAAAGAAAGGCTTTTCATAGTAAGTATATAGTTATTAYTGGACTTGAGATTGTGAAATACCATCCCGTTTTACAAATTTCTAGTGTATAATATATTTTGCAGAATTGAAATTTGCATAAAGATAAAATGGAAGAATTCTATTTTCAAGTAGTGCTAAAATGTGAATTTTTTTTCTGCTTGCCTTGAGTGCCTCTAAAATACTGTACACTAAAACTGTCAAGTCTGCTGAAAAATAGCTTTAAAGCACTTTTACTTTTCATCTTCTAAATAGGCATGAACTCAGAAAAAGGTATTCGTAATTTGTAGTGTAAACCAAAACGTTTTATTAAATAGCTTCTATTTATTATTATTTATTTCACCATAAAAACATGAAATACTTACCAAAAAAACTTGCAAACTTAGTAGTAATRTAGACCTTTGCAGTATCCCATAACTCTGTAGGTTAAGAGTGCACAAAGATGAAATGTGAAATTAAAACTATGCCCTATGTATCACTTCCATGCCTTGTCTGGCTTGCAGAAATTACGCACCCTCTCCAAGAATTTGCATGAACATGGAGACTCCTGAGGTGTAGAAGTCACCACTCACAAATGGGAAAATGTATTTTACCGTGGTGTAGATATYCCCACGCTTCTGGATTCCACCAAAAATTACCAGATAAGATTGTCAGTGTGTTTGCTGTGCTTGGTGTTTTACAGTCCATGCTGAGAGCCTGACTCAATAAAGTGTCAGCCCACAATCCCAGAAAGTTTGGGACTGYGGGCTAATGAATCAAACAGGAGCATAGGGTAGAACCAATATTGCTCCTAAATAAATATGTTTAGAAATATCTTCTATACAGAATGTCACATTTAAGTTGGGAGGGATCACATATGATAGTGGTGTAAGACTAAACCCTGTGAGAACGTGCATTTAGCGCTCTTGCTCTGTGCATCATCYCTTCCACCCTCATTATCTAAGGAAGCCTGAGCTGGCTCTGTGTGAGTGCACCCTCCAAGCCCCACTCCCCTGTGTGCTGCAGAGAGCACCCACTGACCCAGAAGATTCCTCTTTCTCTTTTTGGGACGTTGCAGGAAACCAAAGTTCTTCCCTATAGCTTAAATGTCTTACTTTTCTCTCCTTCGCATCCTTCAGAAAATGGAATATCAGTTCCAATTTCTGATGTATGAATATCAAGTCATACTCAGTAAGGATAAAGACCTCCCTGACATCATTTCAGTGTGGCTGGAGGAACCCACATCATCATTTGTATTTAACCTAATTTAGTACTTCAGACAGACTTGAGAGCTTATCTAGGAGAATTAATCAGCTGGTGAGGCTTAGAGAGGCAGCTGAGTCATTTTGACGTGTCCCTACAGCATCAGGGCTGCTGCAACTTCATTTTCTGTGCAGAGGACACAATTCCGAGGCTGTTTTACATCCGTGCATGGTTATGGGCCACTGTTATGGATTTGTAAAGAATGCAGAGACCCTGCTTAGGAACCTGCTCTGAGCTCCCACAGAGCTTAGCCTTCCTTGTCAGTCATCTGTAGACAGACATGGGGATTACCACTTTATCTAATTAGGCTCCTTGATTAGCTGTTAAACTTTGCAGTTRTACCTCTCCTCTCCTGCTAAAGCCTGACTTCTCCCAGGTTTGTTAATGGCATTGGAGTGGCCCAGGGGAAACCCAGTCAGCACAACAGCTCCGTTTGCAAAGTGTTGCCCCAACTTAGGTCAGTGTCCTGCAGCTCTTTGTGGACGATTCTGCTGCTGAACACAACATGAATTTTTCAAGCCTCTCCCTCGCTCAGTTGCTGCCTCTCCAGCTCGTTAGTGTGGGAGCAATTCAAAGCTGGAGGCCAACTTCCAATGTTCCAAATTATCCTTAGGGGAGCCCTCAGAGTTAGATTTCCCTTGGCTGCAGCTGACCTTCATGAACCTACTGTCAGTGCATAAAATTTGGTGAAACATAACATCAATTTAAACTGCACTTACTTCTACAGGAGCAGCTGACTTAYTTAATGTTCCTACATGAGGCTGTACTTACAAGGAATTTATTTCAGCTTAAGAGACTCAGTCTTTCCAAGAATCCAGATGTCCTTCAGATCATTTATTACCTTCAAGTAATATATTACCTTCTAGTAATTTTTTTTGCCACATTGTTCACGGCAGAAAAATCTCTCTCTTTTATTTTTCTGTCCTTTTTTCAGTGGGAATTTTTCAAATAAGGACCACTCCCTTTTATCCCTAAGCAGGGAAAGGAATTTTTTATAATTGTCATGTATCATTGAAGACCTGAGGTGGAGTTTAGGACATAGATATTTTTACAGACTGTCCACTTCTACCTACTTGTGACAATTCAGTGCCTGAAGAACTGAAGTGACCTTGTGACTCAGTCACTTGAAGAAGACATCCTCAAGTGCTCAATATTGAGCCTTTCTCTCAGATTTGCTCTGCTAAATTCCTCACAATCTCTCCTTCACCAGGCTCTCATGAAGTGATTCAGGTTACTTGTGTGGCTGTCATCCTATGCCCCAAACTAAACCACTTTCTGAACATATTGGAGAAAAATTACCTGTACACAATGGTGGAGTTTGTGACCTCKGTTGATGGCAAGATGAGGGCAGAAACCTTCCTGTCCTTGGCCTTTTGAAGACAGGACAGCCCAGAGCTTCAATTTATAAACACTTCACTGTGAATGTCTCTATAAAAGGTATTTCTAAACATATTTATTGTCCTTATATAACTGGGAGCAATATTGGTTCTACCATATCCTCCTGTTTTATTCATGCTGGTAGGCGTGAAGCTGCTTAGAAAACGTTGAATTATTCCATTTTCAACTGAATTTTCAAAGTTTGTTTTGTTTTATAAGGAGGTGTTATAAGAGCGTGTTTTGACAATTGTTGGGGAGGGAAAGAGTTGAATTTCTGAATGCTGGAAATTACTCTGCMGTCAAAGAAAAACATTATTCCTTAACTGAGACTGTGTGCTTGGCAAAAGAGCAGGTATCCAGGGCAAAGAGGATCAATGGATGCACTGACCTCAGCTGTAATCTGTAAGTTTGRTGCCTTTTTCTCTTGTGCTGAGTGGACCTTGGCTAATTACACGTGATTTCCCCAACATCAAGGAGGATGCAGAGACAAAACCATCCARAAGTAAAAGCTGTGCTGCCCAGGTTCCAAAGGTGGGCAAAGAAAATCTCTTTGGGCTGTAAAATGAGTCCCAGTGTTCCTATCCTTACTCTGGGGTTTTTTAGTTTCACATCAACTTTCATGTTCAAACTCAGGATAGGAAAATTAGGTCTCCCCAAAAGTTTTCCCTTAATATGTACGGAATGATCAAGAAAACTTCATATTAACATGTATTTTAACATCAAATACTTGAAGGAATAAAGTCAGACTTAGATAAAACAAACCCTTGCTATTGAAAAGCAGGGGAGCCTAGCTGAAAAAAAAATCTTTAAATGATTGGATTCTYCTACCCGTTCTACTTTAAAATTATGACTAGTTTTCTGTTCTCCAGTTCTTCTTATTTACTCTTATATGGATTTATTTAGTCTCTTCTACTGCTAGAAAGAATCTATTTTAGCCCTTTGCATTTGGTGTAGTGGGAATTGAATATGATGAATGAAACAGGTAAGAAATAAGTATTGATTTAGTGTTGTGTTTGTGGGCTGCCTGGCATTCTCTGGAAACATATTACATTATTCTGAGTTAATAATCAATTAGTAATAAGATTTCCATAACCCAGTAATAGCTGCAATAAAGGACAATTTACAGAGCTGGATATTGTTGGCTATAATAGAACATGGAGCATTGCTTTTGCCCACCATTGAATATTCCCTGGAATTTATCTTGTTRATAGAGTAATGAAAATGGTATTGATTATATTCAGTAAATATTACTGCATAAAAATCAGCAACAGTCCTGCCTTAAAATAAACTAGAAATAAATTGAATGTGATTCGTTTTCTTCTTTCCTCTTGTTATTAGAAGCTTCAGTAAAATATAATTGCAGGTAGGCTGAAAAAAAGACTTTGGGGAGCTGTTCTGAGAATGGGACAACTTATGTTTGCACGAGCAGAGCAGAAAATTCTGCAATCTGATGAGGTGGMCTTTTATGATGCCAAAACATGGAAGGCAAAAGAAAATAAAGTTCTACTCATTTTCAAGRCTTTGCCAGTAAATTCCTGTCTCAGTCAAGATGATTTAGACATTTATCTCTCAGGCAAACATCCAAACCCACAGGCTTTCTCTTCCCCATTCCTTTTGAAATGTTCAGAATACAGAAGAGGATTCAATATCTATTGAATATAAAAGCAGACCTTTTGGAGCAGTTGCCACCTTTCACAAAATCCAGCAGTTACAATCTAGGTGCAACTGGATCGTAATTATTTTCTTTCTCCTTTTCTGATTTGACACAATGGGTGGCTGAGGCCTTTAGTTATGTTGGCCTGTTTCAGAAAATTAATTAACATACTTAACATCCTTTGAATCTGCTTGAGATAAAGATCTAATTAATCTGAACGTGGCAGGCAAGTAGAATGCTAAGGCAAATGGTAAACCTGTGTTTAGGAGTATTGGCTCCTTTGTCTATTGTGATGCATTTCTAATTTTTAAAAATGTGAATTAAGGCTTTAGGCCATTTGTATGCAAATCTATTTCGATTATTTTCTGAYGATTTACACTTGGAGTTTGTGTGTGATATGCTGTATGTGAAATTCAGTAGAACCCTTTTTTCTTCATAAAATTAACTCCCCTTTYAAGAGTGTTAAATGCTGTGACTGCTGTTCTTTTCATACCAGGCTGTGGGCTTGATAGTAAATAGAAGCCACATAATGTATTTAAAAACACAAAGGATATGGTTTCTAAGGAAAGTTTACTATATTAAAATGGTAGATGTTTTGTCTATCCAGGMAAATACCCTCTAGGGTTCTGAAGAATTGTAAAGAATTCTCAAAAGACTATTATTTCAATTTGTAGAACTGAACTGTCAGGAATTAATTTTTAAAACAGTCTTTACYCTAGCTATGTCCTCTTAAATAAAACTATTGGATAAGACACTGGAAGCTTTCAGAGTATTTTCTGTTCATCACAGCATCGTAGCCCAGACTCAGCAAAGCACATTAATCTGGGAACAAAAATAAGTCTGTGTATAAATCCTTTTCTAGATGCAAAACCACTTCAACATATGGACAAATTCTTCAGTAATATTACAGCTTATATCAGCGGTTTAAAGTGTTGGCAAACTGAAACATGTTATAAAGCATCTGGCTGACAAGGGCCTGAAAATGTAAATTCTATCTGTGCAAGGCCAGAACTTTGAGGATTTAGGAATCTGTTCCCTTCTGGAGTTCTTATCTGATTTTTAGTCTTACAAATGGAACATGCAAGCATTTTCTGCCCACTGGGATGCTTGTAATCCCATTTCTAATAATCAGGAAAAAAATGTAARCTGCCTGTTTTGAATGCCTTGTTGATAAGCATTTCAACAGGATGATTCCAAACTTACACTGTGCTGGATTATCTGGGCTYGATCTCCTTGTCAAAGAAGCCTTTTGCATGTGACGAGTTTTTCTGTGCTACTATGCCATTGAATTTTGTTTAAAAGAAATGTTTTTGTGTCTGACTGTRCCCCTGCATACGCCATTGCATGCACAATGTAAGAAATTATTACTTTTTCCCATTTTTTCTGCCTAACTTACAATGTGTTCGAGGCTGCATACTGCATACATAATAGGAGAAGAATTATTTTAGTGGAAATGATCTTTTCAACAGTCCACCATTCCCCTACGTTTTTTAGTTTATTGAATGGCTGATAAAAATGATATGCTGCCTGCTTGAGAGAGGCAGAAWAAAAAGGACATACTTGATCCTTGTCAATACTTCTCCCTTTGACAAAAACTCTTCAGAAACTCAAGATGTATGATTATCTTAAATTGTCCTTTCTTTCTGGCTCATTCAATAACATATTTCTGTATTAATGAAAAACACATGGAATTCRAAAACGTGGTGGATGTGGCCTTATAGCTGAGTTCAACCATCAGCATTTAGAACTATATCAACTCTAAATATATATATATTTAGAGCTATGTCATTTAGAACTATCTTGTGTGTTAGCCAAACCGTTCCCAGCTGGGATATAAAATTCAAAACACGGAAAATCAAATCCCTGAGGGGGAAAAAAAAAAAAGATTGTATTCTTCAGTTTGTGAGGGATGTGAGCAATTACAACTGCTCATTTCAGGAAACAGCAAAGCCTGATTTGGAAGGARCTTTTCTAAATAAATTGCAAAAACAAGCCTAATCCATGACACCTAAATTTTATCACGAACAAAATGAAAAGTCTGCCTTCTAAACTGGCACACTGAGAAATTTGGATGGATTTCCTTGGTGTCTGGCAAGAGGAGGATRCTTGGCTGTGGCAGAGGGGGCTGAGCAGGCGTTAAGGTTCTGCCTCTTTTCTTTTCTTGTCAAGGTTGGGTTAAATACACAGAAAATGTGTGTTTTGTGTTTGGACTTGGRYRTTTATTATTCCTTATCTATTTACASACTCACCAGCCRTGAGCTCTAACTAGCAAGTYGGAGAAAYGAGGTAAAATGGAGCACCTCTAACTCTTTCCAAGGTTATTTAAGTGATAATYACYCAATAACGAGGTGACACCTTTATTATTTATATTTCTGACCYAATAATGACCACCCAAGGCCTGCAATGAGGACATTTTTCACCCARTTACAGAAAAYCACCCAAACCCATGAAGAAGAAGGAAGAAGAAGGTGGTGAAGAAGGAAGAAGAARGTAAAGAACGACTCGGACAAGGCCTAAAATCCTCCAKCYTGACTCACATGCATTACTATGCAATAAAATCTTAAATCAGGATTCTTAAGCCTGTAAGTGCCAACATAGACATTTCTATTAAGATTMAATTTAGTTTTAAATAGTTTTGAGTAATTTCTGACTTCACAATGGAAAGAGTCATGCTCACCTGGTTTACATGCAGCAGTACACTCAAGCAGCATAGCTGAAGTATAAATAAATTATTCTATGTCTAATAAGAAGAATTTACAGAAAGGAGATCCTTTTTTCCATTTAACAATTATTTCTTCATTAACAAGTCAAAGTTTTTAAACTTCACTCAATAAGGGTAAAAATGTTGCCAAGGAAAATATGGTGTATTGTCTGGAATTGTAGCAAGYAGTAAAGTTATAGTAAAAAGTACTCTAATGTCAATGAAATATCTCTTATGAGGTAGTTCTCCCTTCTTTTGTCTTTTTCAGGTTATCTAMAGTGATGTTTTTCTTCCTTTTGGCCTTTTTTTTTCCCCATGGCAATCCTACAAAGATGAAATGAAACCTTCTCTTTTCCTCCTGTTACTGAGGRCAAAGGCTCTCTCTAAACACGACACAATACAATTTTGGTAGGAAAAAAAAAGAGTGCTGTGCTCTATAGAAGAAAGTACCCATAGGGGACTACAATCAAAAGACAGTGTGAACTTGATCAGAAAAAAAAGGGAAAAGGGACTGTGACTCAGTGGTGGGTTTTCTCTTTTTTTTTTTTTAATAATTCAGGAACAAATCACACTGTTGGCTTCAGGAGCCAGCAGTTCCCCTCCTGGATAAGTGTCTTGGATAAAAAATTACTCAGTACTCCATTTCCAACAAAGAATGGAGGCAGCAGAAGGGAGAGAGAACATTTACCCTACCTGGCATGTAACAGTTCTGATAAATGCAGCTCACAAAGTTCAGTGCTTCTGTTCCCTTTGATGCCCAAAGAACTGAGAATTTAATCTTTGGTTCAACTGCTGCCATCAGCAGCTCGTGTGTTTTTGGTGCCACTGAGAAGTTCCATCCAGGACATGAAAGTCTGAGAGGCTCAGAGCCATCAACCCCAAGGCCAGCAGCCTGCAGTGCTGCAGCTTTTGTCACTCAGGTAGACTGACATAGTGATATTAATTTAATCTAGACTAGGCTCTGCTTATGCCTTCTGCTCCTATTTTGCTGTCATGTATTTCAATTCAGAAGCTGGGAAAATTAGGCCAAATAATTGGTTGTTCATATCAATGAAATAGAGAGAGCACAGGACAAGATTAGGGAGATAACAGAATTAAGTAAATATGGCTTTCATGCTGGAAAACTTAAATTACTTCTTCTTAAGTGTGACCAGGCATGAAAATACCTTTCYCAAGGATATTACCTGATTGGCATCTTAATAATAAACTCCTGACCTCAAATAGATTTCATAATTTATTATTCTGTGATACGTTTTTAGAGGTGATGATTGGTTTCTAACTTCGCTCTGCTTTGTCTTGCACAGGACATACAAACCTTAAACTTACACCTTGCCACGAAGGGCAACTTGATCTGATGAAGGAACATTATCCTGTGGCTAATGAGTTTAGCACACTCTGCTCCTAGGAAATAATCTTGTTTTCCTTTTACTGAGATCCTCTGTGGACTGAGTGGGCTCATCCTGTTCTTGAGGATCTTGTTCCCTTTTGCGTTTCCTGGGGACTTGTGGCTTGCTGGCATCAGGGAAGCCCGTCCAGCAGGGGAGCACTGTGRAAATGCACCCCACACCCCCAGCAGGTGTTTCCACATAGGAAAAGAGTTTCAGATTACCTCTAGACATTTTAGGAAGTTTA
>QVAJ01000061.1:2175714-2211532 GCA_003546035.1 Mixornis gularis | reverse complement strand
GCTCAAATTTTTTTAAGCCAATCTGTAAGGGCTGGGCCCTCAGAGATTGATACATTAACACCTGGTTTATTAGACTCTGACCAGGTGTTAACCTGTCTCAGAGCACACCTCGCTGCTAAAGGGATATTGCTGGGCAGGGGGAAAGGGAGGGARGTTATCACAGCAGCCCCCAGCCCATGGGTGTGAGTGGAAGTGGCTGAGAATCATCAAAATTTCAAATCATTCTTGCTGCTTTGAAACAGGGATGAATTTCATGACATATCAGATGCTTGGTCTCTGTCAAAGTTAAGGTCTACTCGCTCAACCATTCAAAAAAATATATTGCAACTCATTATAAGTTAGGAAAACTTTTTATTTGATGTCAGTTTACATCTATATCTTAAATCTTTGTCGTGATATCCATTCTCTCTGCTTGTCCAAGCTGATGTTTTTYAGGACTGAAGGAAATAGAATTAAATAATAAAACAAATTTTATGGTCCTCTATGCATTGCTCTCTGCTGGCTGTACTTCAGGGTCTGACAGATGTCAGCCCTGAAATCTGTGTATGCTTATCTAATCTCTTTCAGAAAGTTCAATATAACCCCACTTTGGAAAAGAGTGTAACTGGCAGTAGCTGTGCTAAACAGCTTTTTGAATTCTTAAAGACTTTTATTGTAAACATTCCAAGTGTGTTTTCTATATATACATTTATAAAAGTAAAAATATAATACATATTTTATATTATATATTATATATAATTATACATGTATTTATAATAATATATAGTTATGTATAATTATATGTATATATAGATATAATATGTATTTTTAATATATGTATGATTTCAGTTGGAAAAGACTTCTAAGATCATTGAGTCCAACCACTAATATAAAACTACCAAGCTACCACCAAAGCAGGTCCTCAAGAGCTATTTGTGAATGTCTTTTMATCCCTCCAGAGCTGGTGACTGAGCCACTTCCCTGGGCATCCTGTCCCAGAGTTTGACAACCCTGTCTGTGAAGGAATCTTTTCTGTGAAGGAATTTTTCCTAATATCCAATCTAAACATTCCCTGGAACAATCTGAATCCACCTCCTCTTTCTTATTAYTTGTGAAAAGAGACTGAGCCCCACCTGGCTTCAACCTCAATTTCCAGGCAGYTGTAGAAAGTTGTCATCTTTTTCTCCAGGATAAACACCCCCAGCTCCCTCAGGTTTGTATGTGACAATTTTTAAAGTTTTTTCAGTGTTATGACATGACACGAGTTATCTGGCTTAACGTACACAAAAATGTAGGAAGAAAACGACAAAACAATTACTTTGTTCTTGAGGGCAAAGCAGTRTTAACAATAAACTACTTAGTCTGTGGAGGGGAGCAAAAATAATGTCAGGATTATTGCTGAACATTATTCATGTTTATGAGCCATGATGTGCAAAGACATTCCTGTACAGAATTTTGCACAGCCTACATTTTAAACAGGTTATGAAGCACAGAAACATCCCCAGTCTAAATATATTCTTCTTACAGGAAGATTCCCCATTTTTTTTTCCATTCTGGTGCAACATTTCACCAGAGCAGAACACTGTGTAATTAAAATACATTAAATTTGAGCTCCCCGAGCACTTACTTTTGCAGTGGTGAAGAGCAGAGGAAAAGTGGCATTTGCTTAAAAACAAGAATATGAAAAATAATGTGAAGAAAAAGAATATGAGGAAGGAAGGGGAGACTTAGGGGGTTGTGAGGAAAACTCATGTTGCATGACAATTTTCTCTTTTCCAGCTGTTCTAACCCTACAATGTTAAAAGCCTTTAGCTGCATCGAGGGCCTGATAATTGTCTTTATCACAAAATGAAATTGGATGGGACCGTGACTAAACTGCACCACTTAAATTTGGATTCTTTTCTTTGTGGGTTACTACGGAAACAAAAGGATCACCCCACGAACCAGTTTGGATAATGCACTAAAAYTTCARGGTACAGAAACTCCTTTGCTGCAGSGTGTGGGAAGGWACCCAGGGAGGGAGGACAGCCCCAGATCCCTCATGTATATCCTGTGAATTCTGTGATTTCTATGGGATTCATGGTTTATGGGAGCCTTGAACTCTGCTCGTGKCCACCAAATGGCCTGACCCTTCCATGGCATTCAGTTCCTCCAMTTTCAGAGGTGAAATCCAAAATTAAAAGCAAACTTTCCAGTCCCAGCCTTACTCTGCACTCTTAAGGGTTATTTTTAGCTCTGTGCTGCCAAACAATAGGGCTGACACAACAAATATGTCAAATCCTCAATTTATCATCTGTATCAGTGTTGTGCAAAATTTATTAATCCCTGCAGGAGATAAAAATGCAGGTTTTGGGTCAGTTTGCTTACTGTGTCTTGTCTCTGGAGTGAGCAGAGTCAGGGAGCTGAGCTGTGGACTTGCTTTCAGGCACAGCAGGTCAAAAAGCCACTGTGTCACAGTCAGTGTTATAGATGCTTTCTGTAAAATGTAAAATATTAACTGTGATAGGCATCCTAAGTCAATGGAATGAAAATTAATTTCTTGTTTATTACAAATTTTTATCTTAAATGTGCCTTTGATACTTGCAACAAGCTTGTGGCAGGGGTTTAAAATAGTTGAGTAATTTCATACAAATATCTCTGACTATTGCCACGTAATTTCACTGCAGAAATCTTGCAGGTATGCCAAAAAGTACAATCCTTCAGAAGAAGCTTGTTGTAGTCACAAGAAGGGATGGTCTTGTAATTGAGGGGCCACCTGGGATCACAGAAGGTCTGCTTTGTCTTTTTTCCTTAGCTCTGTGTCTGTTTTGGGAGTGACCTTTTGGGAATATTCTGTAGTCCTTGTACCGCTGTTTTTTCACCCAAGGCTGGATGTAGTGAGTACCCTGTGAATGGCTGTGGAATTTATATAGCATCAAAAACACAGCTCACGTGGTCACAGGGTGCAGATCCAAGGGCTCCCAATTGAAAATTGGGCTCAGAAGGCAGGGCAGAGGATGGATCACAGGGAACTGAGAGCAGCCATCCATTATTCCTCTCCTCTCCCTTCCTTCCACTGCTCAGTTCACTGTGCTCTGTCAGGCCGTGGATGTCACTGCTTTACCACGCTCCATTTTCAGGGCACGGTGACATTCCATCTCCAATAGAGTTGAACCTGTTCATGAAGAGTCAAGAAATTCTTCCTGATGCTTTTTGTAGTCCTGCAAATCAGCCTGTTTGAARTAGAGTCACATAACCAATGCTACTGCTGCTCCTGCTTGTTTACAAACTGCTTTCTCAGCCTTAGCAACTTYGCAATATGTAATTGAGAAGTTAATTACTGTTTGGAGACAGGGAGAGTGGGATTGCTCAAGTACCTGACAATTGGCATGTGAAGATTATCAGATTATTTMGTGATTTTTTTTTGATTTATAAGTGTTAATACCAAAAGGCTGATACAGAAAGAGGAACAACTGGGTGTGTGGACAAGAATAATTTGTAATAGACTTTTTATTTGGTGCCCTAACTTTGGATGCTTTGTTATCCAACAAATATTTAAGGGTTATATTTAGAGCCAATAGCTGTAAAGATGGGGGGAAAGAAATCAATATTGTTTTCTCTTATTGAATTTTTTTTGCTCAGGACCTTAACAGAGGGATTTAAAACAAACTAAATATCTGCTGTTAGTAAAGTAATTTAATATCCTAAGAACTAAGAGGTCTTTCACTGAGTGTGACTGTCTCATAACTTGGTCACTGACAAATATAAAYGCTCTACTCACCTGAAAAAACTGAAATTTAAGAAGTCACACCTCTATTTGCTCATTTTTTCTGTTTGTGGAAGAGGGGATGAACAGAAAACTTTAGTTTCCTCATCAATTTTAAGGAAAATGGCAGGAAGAAGTCATTGAATAATTATGTACGACCAAAAGCAAGTTTAGTGACCTTGTTAGGTGAGGCTGAAAGAGCCTGAACTGTCATGAACACACTGTTTGGTGGATCTGCCCTTTCTGGAGCTGGCTTCTCTATGGTATTTTGAAGGAATCTATAGCAATATCCTGTTTGTATCTAGTTTTAAATGTTTGCATTGCCTAAATTAAGAAAAAAAAACCTAATCCGACTCACATATTATCCCTAGTTGTAAGAAGTTAATAATTTCTGAAATTGGTTCTGTCTTACTGAAATGCTCTTTCATCTCAAGAATGAAGACATCCTATCAACTCAAAAAGATTTTTTTCCTTTGGAAAAAGAATTCTCYAAGCAGCATTTGGCTGTTGGCAAAGATATTGCA
Organism: Mixornis gularis; assembly: GCA_003546035.1. Classification (NCBI taxonomy): domain Eukaryota; kingdom Metazoa; phylum Chordata; class Aves; order Passeriformes; family Timaliidae; genus Mixornis; species Mixornis gularis. The sequence continues at coordinate 2,207,284 of QVAJ01000061.1, read as the reverse complement.
TTGTTATTGTTACTTTTACCCACTGAGGTTTCTGCATCCATTTCAGCTAAAATCACATTTCTATAAATGGCCTTTCAGTTGTGCCTCTTCCCTGCACTCTCAGAAATGGAAATATTRTGTCGAGCAGTTTTGAAATAGTCTACATCAACTGCATGCATTTCATCTGATTAGATAAAATCTAGGGATTACCACACTGGCAGGAAATGCAGCAAATAAAGTAGCCCCAAAGATTTTTAGGAGTTTCAACAGTTTGCAGCAGATGAGCCAAACGCTGGTTTTTGAAATGCAGCAGAGGTGATAAAAAGCTCAGTGTTGGAATTACAAATACGTTCAAATAACTTCAGTTTTTTTCTTTAGAATAAGCTTTCATTTCCACAATAACACCATGGAAGTATGAAGTAGAAAGAGTTTTTTGTGGTCACCTCCCTGAGATGGCAAAGGAGGTGGGAACAGCTTCKTCTTCCTCCCTGTCCACAGGGATTCCCCTCCTCATCCTAAACAGGWAAGAGAAAAACCATGGACACTGCTGTGTGTTCGGAACTGGTACTAGCAGGAATCCAGATGATATTCTTAATGTTTTCACTTCCTTTTACCTCCCAGTGGCATACAAGCATGATGATTTGTACATCTTTGAGGGATCTTCTGCTGCTCTCTTGGAATAGTAAATCCAACAGAGCTGTACAAAAACCCGTGGAAATTTTAATGAGAAGCAGAGTGCAAAATATTTTTTGATTAATACTCCAATTTTCCACCAGAATGCCACAGTACCTTAAGACCTGATTTAGAGCTGGCAGAGAAATCCATTGTAAACCATTGACTTGAAATATACAGAGTTAACCCCAAATGTTTGTGAGGATTCACTTTCCCAACTTGAAATGCACTTGGCCTCCAGYGCTGGGTGAACCATAAACACTCAGCTTTGACTCAAAAACACATAATCTATTTCCTGCTAATATCTTTTACTCTCCTTTCTCTTCCCCGGGCACAGCAAATGGTCTGAGGTCTGGGTTTGTATTTTTGTTGCAGAGGRAATGGTTGTGCTGGAGGGAGCTGTGGAGGCTTTCCCAGAGAATGACAAATCCCAGCTCTCAGAGCTGCAGTTTCCTGCTTTCCCCTCGTGTCCTGTGTCTCTCCAGGCAGCTGCAGCAAACTGAGGTGACTCTGGATGGAAATCAATTAAAAGATACMGTGGGATACTGATGGAGGTTCCCCTGGCTGGAGCCATCAAATGTGTCCTTCCTCTCATATTTTATTTTGGTAAACATTTTAAAAAATCTTACTTTTTKTTTTCGTTAATAGGGATTGGTAACACTGAAATTCCATGCTCGCTAAGGAAGGACTAAAGAGATGGCTAAACATGATACTCTTTGCAAAATGGGAATAAATAAAAAGCATAATCCTTTAATTTTTCAGTTCTAGAAGGATAAGGGATTGTCACCTCGATTCTATATGTTTTTTTGAAACTAAGATAGAAAGTTCACTGTTTAATTCATGTGAGAACATATTTTCATGAGATTTTTTGTGAGAAAGTTATTATTTAAACAGTGAGTGACCTCACTGACCCCCACAATAGCCAGGGATATCTGAAACTGAATTATGTCAGAGGACATATCCTCCCAGTCCTTATCTGATTGACAGCTGCCAGGTTATATTTCAGTGTTCATTTTATAGATGATTGCATGGAACAATCCTGTGTCAGGGTAACCTATTTCCAGTTCTATAAATCAATGGTTTGTCAAACACTGAAGGTAAATCTCGAGGCCATAGTGGATATCTTCTTCATAGCTGTTGCAGGCCGAAGCKGGGCGTGTCCCAACTTCAGGAACACTSAAATGAAACTCGCACCTMGGYTGGTTTAGAAAACTCCTCCTTTAATTCAATTTGACTCCAGTATTTATACATATGTACAGAGGTTAAAAGATTGGCTGGACAGGTCGCCACCTCTCAACCTGGATGGTGGACATCACCATCAATCATTTCTTCTCTCACAGGAGAAGTATGTAAACATTCTAAGAATAGACATTGTTTTCATGAAAGCTGCATGAGAAAGTTCTACAGAAAGACAAAAGACAGAAAACTCAGGGCAACACRTAGCGACAGCTGTTGTGAAGGTCTTTGGCCAAGAGTTGTCTTTAATACAACAGGAGCTGCATGGAGAGCTGGTTTGTGGGCAGGCAAGAACACAATTTGGCCTTCTCGGAAGAGAGGCTTCTGTGCTTTTTACAAGAGATGCTTCAAATTTATARTGATGATCCCAGTCTATATCTGCTCTGGAGAGAGTCTGTTGCCTTCATGTCACCCTGAATTTTCTGCCTTCTGTCTTCGTGCTGTAGATTCTCATGCAGCTTTGTGTAAATAATTTGTATTTTTAGAATGTTTACATACTTCTCCTCTGAGAGAAGAATTGATTGATGGTGATGTCCACCATCCAGGTTAGAGATGTGGCAACCTGAAGTAGCCAATCTCTCGACCTTTGTACAAATGTATATAAATGGAGTCAGATTTTTGAATTAAAGAGTTTGTTCCCTTGAACTGCTGCTGTGTGGAGCCTCATCTTTCTGTCCCTGAGGTGGGACACTCCCAGCCTCGGCGATCAACACCTTCACTGGCGTTTGAAGTGAATTTTAGAACTCTTTCTATTGACTAATTTAAAGTAAGTTTTGGAATATATAAATATAAAATAAACCCTGTTTTTTTTTATAAAGTATACATATGCCAACTACTGAATCTGTTAAATACCATATAACAAAGTATACCAGTGGGACTATTAACATCCTTCAGTTAAAGTAGGAAAATGATGATTAATTATTTGACCAGGAAAATGGAGCCCTTAAAACTGCTCTGGCACACAGTAACTCTGCCAGTGGGCACTCTGGAGCAAAGCCATTTTTCTTAACTAGGCAGATTTCTGACACTCTTGAAGCMCGTACTGACAGGACACAATTTTGGTGTGTTAGCTTCACTGTGTGGAATCCTCCAGCTGAAATGAAAACAACCGAGTGTATCCAAGTAAATGAGGAGCAACAAAGACAACAATTCCATTTTTTTCTCTAGGAATAAAACCCTGTGAAACCAAAAAGAGAAAAGAAAGGTGTTCCATAAAGATTTTAAAATACTAAGGAGACGTTTTTTGGGGGGGAAAAATATGAGCCCTCCTAAATTTAGAATAAAAAGTTCAGGGGTTTTTTGCTTGCCTCAAACCATGTAAAGGATATGGAGAAGCTTTCCTTTGAACCTGAATTAGGTAATATATGTAATAAACCATGGGTGAGAGAAATGTTGCCAATGAAGAGAGCATTTATTCTGCCTCCTTATAAAAGGTTTGGGCTTGATTACCCTTAATTTAGGCAAAGCAGKGGTAAAATTTACCAGGAAAGGAGCTTCTTCCTGATAAAAGATGACTGGTACCAGTGAAAAATCACCTAAAATTGCAGTATAATAACAGGGCTAAATGCCAGACCAGCAGAACTTCACACAGGTGTTGTGAGCTCAGGAATCAATAGAATTGATCAAGAGATTTCTCCTCCTTGCAGAAATGTAGCAAACATGGACTTGGACTGTTTTGGGCACCTCAGTGTGAGATTGCACTTTAGAAGCAATAGTTCCTGTAAATTTGCTAGGGGAGCTTCTGTACAAGGCATGGTCTGTTTATTCTCCCTTCCTTGCAAAGAGAGCACTGAAAACACTAAAATTTGCTGGCTTTGAGTTCAAAGAGAAATTTTTAAATATGAAGTCACGTCAGTAAATGAAGTATCCAGGTTTGTTTTCATGTAGAATCCTGTTTAGATTCTTGTTTCTCCACCTGTGTACTTTTTTTTTGTGTAAGGATGATTCATTTCTGCAAGTGRATGTATGTCTGTGGATCTTTGGGTCATTTTGGCCATGAAAATCAGCAGGGATGATTCATTTCTGCAAAAATTTGTTATGARTTTGTTTTGCTGTAAATGGTTGGGTCTTTCAATGACAGAGASCAAGCAGATTCTCTAATTTGCTCTGCCTAGAGGGTAATCTACTGATGAGTTTAGGAGTCACAATGCATTAAAAAGCCTCAGGATTGACTGCCCAGAAATAAATAACCTTGCTAGCACTGGTCTGTGAAGCTGGATGGGTGACATTATTTATTGCTGCTCCTATGGTGACATGACTGTACAGGAATGTTAGGGAGCTGTGTGCTTGCAAATATCCCAACTTTGTGCAAAGTGAATCAACCACAGGACAGCATTTGCTAAAACAAAACAAGACAAAACTTCTATCAGTCACTTTTGGAGAAAATACCCAAGTTTRTGCTGCAGCCAGCTATGTGATGTGGTTTACATAGTGCAAGAGGCTTAATGCCTTCTGATCTTAATATTAAGAAATGAATAAGGATAGAAGAAGGTAAATGTGGTCTATTTAGGCATTAGTGRAAAATTCACTTGAGGAACTCCGAAGTTCCCCTCAGACAATCTTACTTGTCAGGTAAATTTCCTTAAAATACAGTAAATTCAAGTGAAAATCAAATTAAAATTACATTTTTGTGTGTAAGTATGTGGCAGAGGTAAGAAGTTGTGCTGCTTTAGAAGGTTACACAGCCATCTCTTCTGACATCCTGCTTTTTTTCCTTTCTGCCGAACCTGCAGGAACTACTCTTAAGTAAAATCCCTCAGAATCATTTTGTGCTTTTAAGGCACAAATCGCTGGTGTCTTCTACGTCTATTTTGGAAGCTGTGGCTTGTAACTGAGTTTATTCATATCTCTGGGCTAATCCAGGGCTGTTAATTCTGGTAGTCATTACTGTCTCAAAGCCATTTGACTGGGGGGAGAGAAAGGAGATGACAGCTCACATTTGTCCTCCAGGGTTTCAAAACCAGACAATAGACATGAATACATGTAAGACATCTATTTTTATTCTCRTGTGTCTATTACAGTCATGCATGTAGAAGAGACATCCACCAACTTCATAGCTAAATACATAGCCCAGAGCTGATCTGTCACCTTGCTTCATCAGCCCCRTGTGAGATGGCAGGGCTTTATTCTGCAATAAACCAATGGAGCACACAGTTCTCTTGGTGGTGGCTATTGTCAGAACAACTGATGTGTCTCAGAGTGCTTTCTGTTTGTTTATGTTATCACCAAGGATTACATTCTGCCCTTGTCTGGTGATGTTTCCTTCTCTCCATGCAGTGGTGAATGTGTACCTGCCTGGATCTGAGCCTGTGACTCATTTGATTTGCCTTCAAAAATGCTTAGAAGGGAGGCAGAAATAGGAATGTGTTCTTGAGCAAAACCAGCTTTCGTAACATGAACTCATCACCTGGCTCAAACTGCAAACGGTGACCAATTGAGAATGGAGCTAGATGGAAAGTGTTCTTACACACTACTGAAATTCTTTACTCATTCTGCCACTTCCTGCCCCATAGTAGGGTCATGACCTCCAGTTTTCCAAAGAGAAAAAGGAATTGTTATGTAGGGAATAGGGAAAGGAAAAGGGCTCCCACTCCACTCCTTACTTTGCACGTCTTCTGTAAATCCTGAGTGGTGGATACTGTCAGCAAACTCTGTGGAAACAGAAGCTGGTATTACATGGTAACATTTAATACCAAAATCTTGGCATTTTTCCACAGCTGAGTGTCCTGGCTCATTCTGGCTGACAAAGCCAAATGCCTCCTTTTATATAAATGAAGCAAAAAATTTTGCCTTGACACTCCGAAATTCCTGMTGGCTCGTAGTGGAGAGGTTTAGCTGAGGTAGTTTAGCATCAGTGAGTTAATCTACAACAAAGGAGTCCAACAGCAGCTTTAGGTATCACTTTCCAATATATCTACAGAGAAACTTTATCCTTTTTGTCTCTGCCCGTGGCAGGGGGTTGGAATCATGATCTGCAAGGTCACTTCCAAGCTAAACCATCCTGTGAAAATGCTTTTGGTCCCAAAATAGAAACATAGGACTTTGTCACGTTAGTTGTAATTTTCTTTTTGCAAAATGTTCTCCGTTGCAACACAAATCTTCAAATAAAAATGAGAAATTTAAATGATGATTTTTAGAGGGGAAAAAACCATGTACTCATGCAACTTACCCACTTTTGCTTCTAGATACCACGTGGCAACAATAGCATTGCTTTTCAAGTTGAGTTACCGAGAAGCAAAACTTGAGGGGAAATGTAAGTATTTTACTTATAAAACCAGGAAYTCTTCTCTGGGAAGCCTGGAGTTTCAGTTTCAGTCTGTTGCAAGCTCTGCATTTTGATATCTTGAGGCTGGAATGCCTTTGGAAGGAGTGAAGTTCTGCTTGTGGGCGGGTGACTTGGAGCTCATCTCTCCCAGTCTCTGGACTGACAGACCTGATCCTATTCCTCGTAACCATTATTTGCWGGATTATCCTGCCCCTACAGTGCTKCTGTGACTGATGAAAAGATTGTGATTTCTCTGTAAAAGTTGCCTTGCTACCAAAGGATAAGAATCCGTCAATATGAAGCATTGAAAATGACATCTGCTAGAAGGTATCCTCTAGTCAACCAGCAAATCTATCAATATTAAACACTAGAACCCATAAGACATAAATTCTTWTAACTGTAAACCAAATTCCTGAGGTTGAAGGAACTGACAAATGCAGGAGATGTTTCTGACCATCTTTTCTTTTCCTTATTTTAGGATTTTGTGGCAGGCATTTTTCAATTTAAAATGCCAATTTTTACACACCCCCACACCCCCCAAAAAAAGTAGTCTGTGAAATGTTTGGCATGCAAAACTATGTGAAAAATCTGGCCCAAATTTCTCCCAAATTTGTCATCAAAAGAACTGTGTGGATTATTAAGAAGCATTCAGCTGGTGTATGGCAGGACTAGGAGGAACCATGCAGTCTCCAAATCCATCTGGGTTTCCCAGTCAGAGGTCTGAAATGTAACAGAAGGCACCTACAAAACTAATAGGAAGAAAAAAAAAAGCAGAGGGAGAGAAAATATATTCCCATAGAATCACAGACAAAAATATTACACTTTAAGGAATTTGTACAAAGACATTTGTGGATACAGGGGATCTGTGGATGACTTCCTACCCTTCCACAAATTTTGTGTTAACACCTAATTGTGACTATCCATTAATGGGCACTSTGGTAAAGGCCCAAGTGCCATCCCTGTGGGTGACTTCTTTCCATTTACACTGAGGATCTCAGGCCCACTGACACTTTAGAACAGCTGATAGTGGCTGAGCAGTCCCCCAAAATAACCCTGTGCTCCTAATGCTGCTCACAGTGTCATTTGTGTCACCACCTTTGCTCTCTGCAGCAAAGGCCACACTGTGACTGGTGGTTTGTTTGCCCAAGGTTTGGTGCCACTGATGCCTTGGGAAGGCTGAGCTGGAACAGAGACTGCACAGAGCTACRGAATAAARTAGATATTTATTGAAAGGCCTTTAAGGATCCACCTTGGGCAGGACAAGAGCCTGGCCAGGGCTACACCCAAGGTGGACCCAAAATGGTCACAAAATGGACCCAAAATGGTCACAAAATGGCTGACTGCTCACAAGGTCTCACACTTTGATAAGTTTTGGTCCATTTGCATATTGGGGCTTAATTGTCCAAGTCCAGCTTCAGGTTGTGAGGTCCCATCCTTCTTGTTCCTCCCTTCAGCCACCCTTGTTTGTGCTTTTGGGCCTGAAAACTTGTAACAGTTGTCTTTGGTGTTCATCAGAAAAGGGATTTGTTTTGTGTCCTGCTCTGTGCAGAGCTGAGTGACACTGACTGTGAGCTCAGAACTGCCCCCCTGGGCAGCACAGAACCTGAAATACGTGAAAGCTCAAACTTAAGGCATCACCACACTGCTGGAAAATTAGCAAACAGAATTTATTCCTGGAAGCTCTTTAATGGTGAGGGAGAGCTGGTGATTCATGCACTCAGCCAAGGTAGCCAGGCAGGCCAGTGGAACCCACRGCCTGCACAGATGCTGCTGCCAGACACAGATCGTGCCTCCATCATCCCACTGCTCTCCTCTGCTTTGAAGTGAAAAAAGAAAAACTTCACTGTGGCTCGGGGCCAGTTTCTGCTCTGACTCCTCCAATTCCTCATGCATTTGCCTCTGCTTCTCCTTCTGCGAGAGTTTTTGATTTTGATCTGTAATTGTACAAAAATCGTTGATCTCCCCACGCTGTTTGTTTGATGTGGTGTTGGCAGACTCAGCTGTAGAGCTGTCAGGATTTGTCTCAATGCCTGACCTGCTGTAATAACAATGGCATCTCAAAGCACRAGATGTATCTCCCTAATTTTCCTCACAGTTTCTAACACATCCCTGTGTTTTACAGATTATCCCTGTGGATCTCGCTCATCACACCTTTAATACAGGTCCCATTTTGGTTGATGGGTCTTGGGATGACTGACCTGGAACAGAGACTGGACAGAGCTAGAGAATAAAGCAGGTATTTATTGAAAGGCCTTTAAGGATCCACCTTGGGCAGGACAAGAGCYTGGCCAGGGCTACACCMAAGGTGGACCCAAAAWGGTCAAAAAATGGACAAACAGTCAYSAGGTCTCACACTTTGATCAGTTTTGGTCCATTTGCATATTGGGACTTAATTGTCCAATTACAGCCTCAGCTTATGAAGTCCCATCCTTCTTGTTCCTCCCTTCAGCCACCCTTGTTTGTGTTTTTGGGCCAGAAATTGTCCYTGGTGTCCAGCAGGAGGAAAAGGATTTGTTTTGTGTCCCTGCTGTGTGCAGAGCTGAGTGACACTGACTGTGAGCTCAGAACTGCMSCCCTGGGCAGCACAGAACCTGAAAATATAGGAGCTAAAACTTAAGGCATCAGGTCAGTTCTTTAACTAAATTTAGTAAGACTTCACCCATCCTTACAAGGTGGATTCAARAAAGTAAGATAGATCCTGTGAGCTGTAGGTCCTCTGTGTCTGACCTGATCCCCAGCACTCACCATCTGGTCCACAGGATCAGCAACTTCACTGAGGATTTGGGAAACTCTGTCTCATTTGGCATAGTCCTGCCTGATCTTGTGAAGCTGTGGAAAAGCTGTTGTTAACGTATTATCCAGTCCCTGTGAGTGATAAAGGTTACCTATATTGAAGGTAGACTGCAAAAGTCATAGTTAAAATGTCCCCAAAATTAAAAAATATATAATTGAGTTTTCATCTGTACACGTCCAGAACAAGTCACACTCCATCCTTCCGTATTGTAAATGAGTAGAACCTATGCTCTAATGCMTGTTGTGGGGTTTTTTAAGCTTGAAAACATTTATTTGAGAAGATGAAGTTTTAGGTAAATTATAACTTCTTTATGCAGGGTCTCTGTGGCATTATCTTGCCTTTTGTTCATGCTCAATCTTTGCATGAGAGACTAACTGATGAGCAAGTTTGCAGTTAAACTTTTCAAGTTGTTTCCAATAGTTTTTCCTGAGTATGCTCGTGTAATTTTCCACATCCACTGTTACCCGTATTTGTTTTCTATGCTTTAACAAAATTAGCAGGCAGTGATGTGTGTGAGTTCTTATTTTTGTCTAAAAAGAGAAGTTTAGTGTGAATGTCTGAAATAGAGCAGGTCCTCTCAACTTTCAGTGRTACACTGTCCTACCTACCTACTTAAGAGAGACACTTTTTAAGATCTGACTCTTTTCTGGGTAAGAACACTGTAGGCTTAATGCAGCTCTCCCACGTACATCAACCGAACGGAGGTGGCATGTGAATTAATTAAAAATAAATCTTGTTCTATATTTTATTTTTAATCCCCTATTTTATCTTCGGTTCATATCCATTGTGAAGTTCTCATCTTTTTGTCAGTCCCAGTGAGAGGATTATTAGAGATGTTACCTCGTTAAGCAGCATATGTATTTTTTTAAAAATTTTATGGGGCTGTAAAACAACRCAAATATCATTCTTTTATGGCTACTTTAACAAAGTGAAGTGCACAATTCGGAACAAAACAGTCGTGCCATGAAAAAAAATTAATCCACATCCCTCGGGATTTTGAATGTTAGTTCAATGGTATTCATTAAAAATTTTTAGCTTTATTAAAACATTCACCCCKTGTTGATTTATGCTCTGCTCCCATCCCTGCACTCCAGCCTGGCAACACGAGGCAGCTGCAGTTCAATCTCGGTCCCATTCCTACTCTRCTCCTCTGGGAGAGACCAGGGATGTCCTTCAGGCCTTTCTTTAACAGCCTTCTATAATCCTCTCCTCCTGGCTGTTGCCAAGGCACTGCAAGTTTCCTTCTGTATTTTGCATTATTCTCCGTTCCCAAACTGATGAATTGTATCTCCATGCCATAAGTCAYGAAGGTGTTATTTCAGTTTTTCTGGCTCTCTCCCTGTTTCCCTGAGGTGCACACTTTTCTTAACCTCCTCTCTAATGGAAGGGGKTTTTAGGGGTGTAATTTGAAGCATCTCTTCCTTATTCTACTCAATATTCTGGACATGTGAAAGGGAATAAAAAAAGCCTGTGTTGTCAGTGTTCCTTTCTCTGCAGTGTCGTCCCTGTTATTTTTGTGCTGAACTTTCTCTCTATTTGTGATGGCTCAGTTTATATTTGGTAAGACTTCAGCTGTGTTGTGTTGTTGTGACTGTGGGTTTTGCTGTGATGAAGTGAAGCTCCCACAATGAAATCTGCACTGTTTGTCTTGTAATGATTTTATTACCAGGTTTTTCCAGAAAGAAAAAAATTATTGTCTCTTTATATGACTAGAAAGACTATTTTTAGATTCAGTTGTTTGCAGTGGGGTTTTAGAGGATTTTCTTGTGCACTTGGGAGAAAAATGGGTATAAATCAATTTTAGAAAGAGAAGTTGAGGTCCAGACAATCCCCCACTGAACCTGGCCAGAAAAACAAGTGCTTTCTGTGTCTGTTCACTTACCCAGGTGGGAAGATTTGCAATAAAAAAACCCCTAATTTTACCTGGCACAGACATATAACTTTAGAAATTTACTACATTAAGTACTTTAAGTCTATCTTGTCAATCTGGTTTTGAATCATGAGACTTGTATTAAATAGGAATTGATGCTCAGATGATTCTTTTTACAGAAGTTATGCTTAAAATAGCTTTGAGTGGGTTTCCATTTTTTTACAGAGTATGATTTCTTCCTCTCTCCCTCTTCCTTCCCACCCTGTTCCACAAAAGTAAGCCCATGGGACAGCCTACATTCAAGTTTCTTCTTTTTATTTTATTCTATAAAAAAAGATAAAACTGATAAAATACCTATGGGAATGCCAAGCAAGTGTGCCATGACATTATTTTACAAGATAACTCGTCAGACTCACAACTCAGGTAAGCTGCCATGGGCAAACTGCCGTGTCCTCAGCCAAGGAATGRTGTTCTCTGTCACCTCCACTGGGTGAAGACTCTGCACCTCAGTGGTGTCATGAGGCAGAGTTCCCTTCAGCACAGGATGGTTTCTAGTTTCCATAGATAATTTTTTTTTTTTTTAACTGCCATGTTTGCTTTGGTCCCTTTACAAGAATAAAGTGAGTAGTAACTCCTGGCTGCCAGAAGCATCTCAGTCCTTCATTGCCTCCATCCATGTTTTGAAAATTTCTTCAGAAGGTTGTTTCAAAAGGGTTCATTCCTTTCCCAAGCTTTAATTTTTGTGGGGTTTTTGCCTTTTGATCTTGGCAGAAATGTTTGATTCCTTTCCTCTGCTTTCTTCACTGTGGTTTTTTGCAACTCTACAGTTGACTATCTGAAAGTTAAGCTTTCCTTGCCTTAAACAGTCTCAGTTTTAAGGAAATAAACTTAAACTGAGACTGTTTAAGGCAAGRAAAGCTTAACTTTCAGATAGTCAACTAGATATAGAAATATAGAATATTTCAATATAGAAATATAAATACCTGGGCACTCTTGAAAATGTTCTTACCTTCCTGTCACTCCTCATCTAAGTAACAAGGAAGAACAGTCATTATTTTCTTACTAGGGATGCTCCAAGGGTGATCATTTACTGCTTATAAATTTCTTGTAGGGTAAAAATCCTCCGCCTCTTATTGATCCTTCTGTTTTAAAGGTCTAAGATATAAAAGGATAGTGTGCCATGAATGAATATACAACGTTATCTCTGGGATTTTTTTTCAGAAAGAAGTAAATATCCCCTTGAGGGAAATGATTCCTTTGAGTGCCAGGCCACTGCTGAGTGGGACTAAAACAGCTTTTTTGGGTTTGGAGAACTGTCACAAGTGTTGCCATTCGTGAGGGGGAACAAATAGGGAAGTGTGTTGGGAGTAAACACTGGCAGATGCCTTTTCCACCAGGTCTGGTATGGTGAGAAGATGTGCAAAAAGAACAGAAGATGTGCAAAAAGATCCTCACTCTGGAACACGCCTGCTGCTCACTGTGAGCCCAGTGCTGCACCCACAGGATTCATTTATTCCCTGCCTCCCCTGGGGGTGGGAAAGCACACAGGTCTGGGGACGCRCTGCTGCCCCTAAAAATCCTGGTGGAAAAACTTTTTCTTCGCTTCAGAAATGCAGAAATTGTGGGGTTTAGTGTTTCAAAGTGCATCAGGACAGTAAAAATTTAGATTGTTGCCAGTAAATGAGGGAAATGCCCTACAAATGGTGAATGGTTGCCACAGGCTGGCTGGACAAGCATCTTGACTTTTTAATTTTTCTTTTTTTTTTTGTAAAGCAAGCTTTTGGAATTACTCAGGTAGAACTGCTCTCCTAGTGCCATTATTAGCAATATTTTCTTACCCAGCTTCTCTGTAGTGGTTTCACTTTCTGCTATTTGTTTTGGGACCATGGTACTTCTCTGTGCCTCACTGGATTGTTACATGGGTTAATTTGTAATTTCGTTAACATCTGCATGGTGCTGCAAGTATGAGGCATTCTATTAATTTCAGGAATTATGATTTTTATGATGAGTTTCCTGCTCTTAATTAGGGGATTTGGTACACGAGCAAATAATTGGGGCACAGGCAGAGGTTTCTGTGATGGCAAGAGATTAAACACCTTGCATTTAGCATGCAGACAGGAATGTTTCCAGTGCTGACATTTGAGCTTACTAAATTACAGTTACTGCTCCATAGCACAGACAGAAAACTTAATTTAGAAACTGAGCTCCTGTGACTCCAGGTGAGCCAGTTTGTAATTCACTGGTCCTCGAACAAGGAAAATGATCCCACTGTGGTGAAGAATTTAGCTGGTTCTATGTAGCTGAACGTTTGTAATTGTTTGTCTTACGGCCCTGGAGGTTGGAATGGGGCTGAGTTGGTGTTGCTGCTGTATTTGGTGATTGTGTTCAGCAYTTGGGGCAGCAGGACAATGTCTCTGGTGCTCTGCAGTGCACAGAGCAGCTCAGGTGACAGCAGCAGTCCCCTGCCAACAGGCTCTGAGCTCGTGGAAAGCAGGCATTGTAACACTGCAAGAGGTTTTGGAGCCAYCATTTCAGGGCAGTTAGTAGAAGAGTGAGGCTGCATTACTTTATTTACTTATTTAAAGTAAATAAGGATCTATGCACCCTTCATGGCACTTAAACTGAAATTATGAATTAACTCCCCTAACACCCTCTTGGATGACAGTGGTAAGAGCAAGGAGAAAATAAACATTAATTTATGGCAACCTTCTCCTCATTACCTTAATTATGATTCTGCACCTTAAAATACAGGAGGTGTTGTGCTGGAACAAAGGAAACGCCTCGGGATATTTCCAGACCAGCTGACATGTGTACTTGTGCTCAAATGTGCCACTGGAGACACGGAGCAGCTGATGTTGCTTGGGTTTCCAGACCAGTTGGATTTGGTTTAATCCTTGTATGAAGTTATGTATTGGCTCCTTGTCAAGCCCACAATTACAGTGGCTCTTACAGAAGGCGCAGCAGCTAATCTCCTGGCCTCCTGCAGACAAAAAGCAATCTGCTTCCTATCCCTGCTCCTTGATCATTCTGCAGCAGCTGGGAATCTGATGCTCAGAGCCAGGGGCCGCTGCTCAAGGGAAAGTGCATCATCCCCTCTCTGTTTCCTGTGTTGCTGCATTTGCCTTTTTGTGAAGCCTCCTAATTCCTCCTTCCCCAGACCTCGAACAAAGAGTTGTCATAAGCTGGAATCCTGCAGAATATTAAAGAGATTCCCATCACCTCCCTTGAGGGTGTCAGTGTTAAAAGTTGAACCATCGGATGCCGGGAAGTGAGATGTGCTAGCCATGGAGCTGTTCTCACCTTTCCAAAGCTTTTCTTTAGGTTTGGAGAGGAAGGGGCTGATCCCTGTCACACAGAAGGGAATATAAACCATCAGCTGTTGGGTCCAACCCTCTGGGGAAGGGAAATACACTTTCCCACTGAGGTGGCTCTAATAGTCAGCCCCATGGTACACGTTGGCTCTGGCTGCCACAGGCTGCATGAGATGCTCTCTCCCAATCTGCAGGGTGATGACATTTCCATCCTAAAGTGAGAAGGAACTAAGACCTACATTTTTCATGAGAGTGAGTGAAAAAGCTATGCTTTAAGAAGCTCTGTAGGRAATTTGCAGTCTCTAGACAAGTAGAGATTTGAATCTGGTTTCCTTTTTTCCTTATTAATTATTTTAATTGTGGAGGGGATTTTTTTGTTTGCTTTGGTTTAGGTTTTTTTTTTCTCTTTCCATATGTTGATCTGTCTGCTGCCAGAGRCTTCCTTACCCCAACTTCATTAGAACTGACATAAATCTGTGGAATGTATATTTCTTATGAATTTGTTGTCAAGGTCCCTCTTTCTTTATTAATACCCAAACTCCACTCCTTTTTGTTTTAAAAATACAAGCATAAACAAAAGTAGCTCCTGACCAATTGCTGACAAGATAAGTGTTGTTGTCTTTTATTTAAAAAACTCRCTCATGAAGTTTTTTCTTCTTTGGTCAAGACCATAGTCTTCTTTTCATTTAATGGTGTTGCTACATGTCATCCTTTTTATCAGTTAATTTTGAATGAGAGAAAGAGGGTTAGAGAGTGATCGAGCTAAAAGTAGAACTGCAGTGCCAAAAAGTGCCTGTTTTTCTCTCCTCTTCCTCCTGTTCCTCCCTAAGCACACCTCATTTAGGACAAGAAAATGTCTGGTCCAGCTGTCATGGAAGTGTTATTTATAAGTACAATTTTGAAAATGAATATATTATGCTTTTTATAGCTGCTGTCAACAGCTACCAGGACAGAACAACTTGTGCAGCTGGCATGGGAAGCCAAAGTAAAARTCAAATTTAAGAAAAGATTTTGCTTTCTTGGTCTGCTGTCAGAGGTAACAGAATTTGGCCTTGATTTTCTCTCTCCTTTCCACATCCACAGAGGAACAACTGTCTGGTTGGAACACAGGTGGAGAAAATAGATGGGGAAAAGTAAAGAAAAGAGCAGCAGCACTGTGAGTTCTGCTCATGATACTGTCAATGAGAAGCACCAAGCTCTGCTGTGGGGTTTTTCAGCTGACATTTCATTTCGAGCCAGTTGAGAGAGTGGTTTGGTAGAAAATGCTTTTCTTGACTCTTGAGATTCTTGATACCTCAAACACTTTTATTTGCTCTGAAAGGGAAATATGAGACATTCACCTTAGAAGAGCAAACCCAATGAAAACATAGAGATACAAATATACCTGAGTGACTGGGGCACTGAAATGTAGAAATGCATTTTACCATCTGTAACCATCTCTCAATATTTTAGCCAAACGTATCAGCTGTTCTCTGTGGGACAAAATAAAGATGGTGTAGTAAATTTTTAAGTTGAGGTAGCTGGTTAATTAGAACAAATGAATTGTCTATACCTACAAAGTTTTTGGTTAATCTGGCAGAACAAAYAACAACCTGTACATGATGTTAATGRAGATACAGACTTTTCTAGAGTAACTATGGATGGGATGGRATATGTGATCTTATTTTCACAGAGGATTTTCCAGCTGAGAAAAGGGAAGAATGCCGACCTTCGGGCTGGGAGCTGTGACATGGATCCTTTCCTTGGTGTATTGTCAGCAGGTCTTTCAAATGAGTGTGAGAGTGACAATAGCCCTCAGCTTGAGGCACCACCTTTTTCACCATAATAAACACATTTCAATTGCTAATAATGGGCCCAAGAGGSAGAGAGGGAAAATTTTATTAAATATATCTCATAACAGAAAGCTTTTTCATCTGTTAGCAGGCGAGCAAATTACTGTCATCAGTGATGTGTGAGGAGATTGACAATGTACCACTTTGGAGAGGGAAAGGCAGGAGCACAGCCAAAATTAACATCACAAAGTCGCTGCGTAGTCACRTCGTGCCCCTTCTCTGACCCACAGATTTTCCAAAAGAGAATCATTGCTTTTATCCTGGATTTTTCTGACCTGCAGTTCATGCTGGAAAAGCACCTCATTAGATTGTTAGCAGTGTGTGTGCTCRGAGCTTGGGGAAAATATTGTCAAAGGCACTCCACCTGACTGGSCTCCCCTTTGAAGTACATCAGCAACTTAACTTCCATTCTAAAAGTAATCATTGTTTTATTTCAGCGTTCTTTAATAATAGCTATGACCAAATAATGACTTTTCTACGAGTTTCTCCCCCCCTTTATACAGTCATCATTTTTGGTAAAAATATTTTGCATCAGTAGATGCTTGATATATCCTAAAGTAAGGTTTAATCTAAATTTGTTCCTGAATCCAGAAATAAAAGGGTAGCTAATACCTTATTCTGATCTTTCCATGATAATTTAATATAGTACTTGCATTGAAAACTCTTTTGCTTTGCTGAAAGCTGAAAACATCCAGAGTTTAGTGGATATTTCCTTTAACTTCGGTTGTTCCAGTTTATTCAACCACCTGAACATGCACAGGCTTCAAAAGCCCTGATCCTGAAGAGTCCATACATGACTTTTATGCCCAAGCGAGCAAACAAGTGAATTGAAACTTGTATCTTGATAACTTTCAAAAMGAAAATACTAAATAAGTGCATGTTCTGAAACATGGAAAACAGATTTTGCATCTCATTAGCTTGCAAAACTGATTTTTTCACAGAAGAGAGATACTGGAAAAAAACCTGACTTTTCATGCAACAAAGTGATTTTTTTGACATAATGCCCAATTGAGATAAAATGTAAATGTCAACATTTCAGAAGAAAATGTCTTAAAGTAGTCAAGATGAAACCTGTGTTTTGACACTCTGCCATGAAAACAGATATGATCCCATGAAACATTTCTGCTGCATGCTTTCAGCCAACTCAAGAAAGCACCAAAATATATCTGGTTTCCTTTCATAAATTTAGAAATATCCCTTTTTTTTCCCCTCTTACTTGCATAAGCTGTAATCTGAAGCTTCTTGTCCAAGCAATCACTGTATGATTAGATTAGCTCTTGCCCCATATGTCTGAGTTTTCCCAATGATTTTGATTTACTGTGGACACCTGGTAGTTACTGTAACCTTTATCACTCAACATTAGTTTTTGCTCACATTTTGATCCTTTTTTTGAAGCCTTTSCACTTCAGTTGCTGCATTCTGCAGGCAGAGGTGCCTTGGCTGCAGGTTACAGGTGCCCARACCTGGCAGGTACCCAGGGGGGGATTTGTATTCAGAGGATTTTCCTGTCTCGTGTTTTGCCCTGCAGTTTTGAGTTGTATGACTCTTTTTTTCAGATCCAGTCCAGCAAGCTCATAAATTTGTTTTTGGGTTTCACAGGGCACTGGCTTTGGTGCTCCATTGGCACCTTGGGGTTTTCTAAGGGAGGATTGCAAACAAAAGGAAATGTTCTGTTGGTTTATGAAGTGTAGGCACCCCATATTTCCAGGTTTTGAAGAGCTGTTTTGGCTAAATCCTCAAAATATTTGCCTTACCCCAGTTAGGTTCTTTRGAATTGGAAATTGTGATGATTCGTGTTTTTGTTCAGCTTTTGTTCTGTCAGTTCTGCTTTTCATGTTTACTATYCTTACAGCAGCAGCTACAAAATCCTCCCACAAGCAGACTCTCCCTGTGTAAATACGACACTCCCTGCCCAAAGGGATTTACAATCAAAAGGTTTGGACAAACTGAAGTGAAAGAGAAGCACCCCCTGAACTGGGGTGGAGCAGCTTGTTTAGCTGGGGCAGGGCTGTAGCCATTAATTCAGTCTGTTCACACCCGTGGAAGTGGCTGCAGCACCGGGTAGGAATGTGAATTTACAGCACACTGACGTCCCGGGCGGGCACTGTTATGGGTAACATCTGTATATTAATTCGTGTATAATACTGTGCACAGCATTTACTCTTTTGTTCTGTATCGTTTGTTATTTTTGCTTTAATTAGAACCTTTTTACCTTTTCAAAACACCTCCAATCAGCTGTCTGGCTAATTATTTCTAAGCCATTTCTGGGAGGTTGCTGGCAACCCTCCGAGTGTGATGAACCTTCAATGGGGCTCATAACATGCAGAATTTCATCCCTGGCCTTACCCTGTTTGCACAAACAGCAGAGGGGAGCTGCTCCTACAGAGGGGATTTGGAAATATGAGTTTACCTCAGAGGCCTGGGCTCTCCTTTCTCTTCAGCTGAGCCTGGGGTTGTGTCTGGAGRCCACAGCACCATCAAAATCCTCCTGGCTGGGGACCAGAGCACAAACCTGGCACTGGAATGTTTTTCTCTAGTGATAGCCTTTTGCAAGTGTAATCTCCAGCAATCACTTCCAAGCAGCACACAGCAATCAGAGCAGTGGTGTTTTAAATGGGACAGAGCAATTCTTTAGCAAATAGAAGACACATATTCTGCAATCAAATGTACTTTCTAATTGTGAAATTATTTTTTTAATAATATTTTTTCCCATTTATCTCAGAGCTGTCTTCAGGAGCTTTGGCTATTTAGAGTCCAGTGATAGAGTTTACTTCCTTTCTGAAGAGTGTTTGAGCATTTGGGAGGAGAACTAAGAGATGGAAACTGTGTGTATTTGTGAACGTGCACATTAAGAAGACTAAATAAAATTACTTTGGGCAAATTCTGGGATGGGATACAAGACTCATGTAGTTGAGATCTGCCACTCAGCTGTGCGGAAGGACAAAACCTGCTGAGTTCCCTCTGCCTCGCTGTGCAGTGCCAAATATCTGCAGGGCCTGCCTGCTGAAGGAAGGACAGGGAGGCATCTGAGGATGCTGCTGTTGCCAGCAAATGAGTTTTGAGCTGCTGGTTGTGTTCTGTCTGAAGGATGAGTGGTAGCAAACCACTGCCCTCCTTTCCTCTGCTCAGTCCCACTCTCTGGGTGACCTGAGGGATTCACTGTCAGACCTGGAATGACTGTGCACGGATCAGAGACTTTTTATTCTGGCCTTGATTCCTTTTCCCCTGTCCAGCCCTGTGATAATTTGTGTGGACTAGACATTGCTTGGTTATCTGTGCTTGACTTTCCAGTTAGATGCTCTTCAGCTGTCATTATGTATTGATTACATGAAGAACATCTCAACTTTGAGCACCAGCAGCTGTGTCTAAGTTGTTGCAAGTGGCAGTGATTGTACACTCTGCTGCCTGAGGAGCTGCTTGGAGTTSTTCCAGCTTTTATTTCCTGCATGTCCTGTTTGCATTTATCACCCTTTATGTGTTGTCTGGTGTACTACTTCCCCAGCCAGTGGCCAAACTTTCAGCTGGATGAATCAGCACAAACTTCAAACACRAGGGTTTGGGCAGAATTCCTTCTGTGAATTCCAATTCCAGGAGTGAATTGCTATTTTAAGATAAACATCATAACACTCTTAAATTTTACTCTTGGACTGACCTTTATCAAACAAAGCCTTGGCAGGGAGACCTGCCAGTTATGATTTCAGAATAGTTATGATGTGAGCAGCTAATGCAGTTTGGGGGGAAAGTCCTTTCTGAGCAGAATAATGCTGTCTGCAATTTTCTCTCAGATTTATTTTTTGTTTGTTAGGAGAGAACACTCTGCCTGCCTGAGCTGCTTTCTTGCTCTTCACTCCAAGGCATGGCGTGCTGCATGAATTCCTCATGCATTATGTACCTGACAGTGGACATGGAACCTGAGCCTGAGGTTTAATAAAAACAACAGTGCAGACAATCTCCACCCTAGGGATGGAACAGCTGCTGGAACTCCTGGGATGAAACTCATCCCAACCCAAAGTTGGTGCAGCTCCAGAGCACTGCAGAAGTCTCTGCAGTACCAAAAATGGCAGAGTCACACTGAATGCTGTGCTGCTTCTGGGCTGCTGCATTCAGGCACCTCTGCAGTGCTCCAGGGAATATTTCTGGGCCAGTTTGATTCATATTTGTGTGGGTGTGCCTGTGCCCAGCGTGCACACAGGGAATGTTTGCTCTCTAGAAGAGTTACTTGGAATTCCTGGAAGGCAACTAAATTCTGCTTAAATACTTATTACTGAATAAATAATAATGATCAAACTAAATACTTAATTACTGCTATTAATAAGAATTGTGACAGATTGCACTGTAGCCACAGGTACTTTTAAATTACTTCAGTTTTCAAGGGTGGTCACATTGCTTTTCCATTGCTCTCACCACCTCTGCACAAAATCTGCTGGAAATGAATCCTCCAGTGCACTTGTTCAGTCACTTTCTTTGGATATCAAGATATATATATATATATATATATAGATGTAGATATATAGATTAGATATAGATGATATAGATATAGATGATATAGATATAGATGATATAGATATAGATATAGATGATATAGATATAGATGGTATAGATATAGATGATATAGATATAGATGATATAGATATAGATGATATAGATATAGATATAGATATAGATATAGATATAGATATAGATATAGATATAGATGTTGTAGATATAGATATAGATATGTATATAATTTCTTTCAAGCAAAGCAGACACTGAGATTTTAGATTTACCAGCTGCAGTCCCAATCTCTATTGGAGTTCTTAATATTAGTCATCAGGTATGTTAATAGAATAATTAAGTCAAGTCATCAAATAAGTTAATAGCTTTGGTTTGTACCTCCCCAYACTTTAATGCTTTCCTAATGAAATGTGGAAGTAATAGTTAAATTACAGTGGATGTAGTAAAAGCTTCCCATAATTTCAAAAGGGAAAAAAAAAMMMCCCAAAATCTGCTTTTCTGAGCTATTATCTTCCTGATGGGATCAGCTTTGCCACGTGTTTGTYATTTTAAACAGGAATAGGAAATGAAGACGGGTTCTTTGTTACTGTCAGAACAGAGGAATGAGTTGGCCATAGCTCCAGCACATGTGTGCAGTCCCAAGGATGAAATGAACTCAGCAGGGCTGTTTGTACCTTTATTGGAGCCAGCYCCCCTGGTTCCCTCAGTGCTGCTGGAGCACCCTGGCTCTGGTGCCTGCTGGCACTGCTGTGACACGAGGATGAGAGGTGGCCAGGGCTGTCCCTGGGATCCTGCTTGCCAAGGTGCAGCCCTTGGCAGGATTCATCTGAAACCCACTCAGGATGTGGCTCTGTGCTGTCTCATTTCACAAATCAAGGGAAGTCTTGCTCCTTTGCATGAGGAGAAAGGCATAATTCTGTAAAATTCCTCCATTCAGAGAYGGAGTTCTGTCCACAGCATTTCTTTACTGAAGGTTGATTAAAACCTCTTTATTATTTTTTCAGTGCAACCATTCCCTCGAGCCTCTGACATCAGGGCATCAGTATTTGTTTCAGCTGCTATCATCATAAGAATCTCCCACAAGAATTTCAGGAAAAAAAAAGGGGTTTTACCAGAGGTTTAGTTTCTCTTGTCTTATCTATCTCATGTTTTTACTTAGAGGSTCAGTGGAATTGTAAGTCCTGTGTCATGTCCAGCACCAAAATAACAGCACTTTAATTTTGKTTTCCCCTACCATTCTGGGTATTTAATTCACAATTTTTATGGAGTTTCACCAGGCAGCTACTGAAGACAGGATTGATAGTGATTTTTTTGTTTGTTGTTTGGGTTGTTTTGGTTTGTTTGGTTTTTTTTCCCGCAGAAAAACACTACTCCCATGCTGGTAAAAAAATGTACAACCCAGATACACATTTAAAATTCTTATAGTAAATATGAACAGGTGAGTTGTAAAATATTTATGCACAGTGCTAGGGGATGAATGTGAATAAGGGATGCTGGTCATTCTGCTGGTGCTGGAACACAGCAGCTCTCTGACCTAATGTATGAGCTGTGCCCTTTGGACTTTGCCTTATGGAGTGAATTTCAGTCCATTTCTTCTTCCCAACACCTTTGTTTTGATATGGTTTGGAACTCAGTATTTTCCAGGACTGTATATTTCTGCAAAATTTTCATCCAGGACTTTTTAAAAAACATTAGCAGGTAGCCAGATGCCCAACAACCACACCAGCTTAACTGCTGGTGGAAAGACAACCAACTCCTTTTGCTCTGAATATTTTTGAAGAGGCTTATTCCAGTTTTTCTACAGGCAAAACCAATGCAAACTGCCAAATGCTTCTCAGGCCATCTACCTTTTGAATAGATGAAGTGGCCAAACAGATTTCTCTGTTATCCTCACACAGTTTTGTTTCTCCTTTGCTGCCCTTCACCAGCTTGTGCTCTGCTGTTACTGCTCCTTGTTTGCTTCCCTTATCTGCTGCATTCAAGACAAGTCATCCTGGATTTATATTTTCAAGTAACATTTGGTGACAGGCTGTGGGAAGTGTGCTGCAGGAGTACAGACACAATTGCATTCATTGCTTTGTCTATTACACTGAATTTCCCTACTCTGTATATTTAAGGGGGGGGAGGAAGCTCATCCTTCTGGGTATGACTCCCTGTCCATCAGCTGAACCTGTGAACTGGATTTTTGCAGCTTTCCCCTTTTGCTGCTGCCTTGTGTTATCCTCATGAAAAAGAGGCAGAAAGGGAGCAGGGCCCCTTGTGCATCAGCATGGCTCTAAATGTCATTTAGTATTAATGGCTGTCAAGTGCAGTCCACTTGTAACTCTGCATTACTGTTCCAATGCCCTGTGGCACATGGAAAGCATCACAAAAGCAGATGTTCCAGGAAGAGAAAACTTAACTAATTTAAAAGTTAAATCACAATCTGATATGTTGGTTTTTGTTTTTTGGGYTTTTTTTTGTGGGTGACACATAGTGAACACAGTCTGGGAGCACTCCAAGCCTGCAGGAAATAGATAAATGAGGTTGTGAATATGACTGAGAAGGTTTGTCTGGCTTCAGCCCTCGGAGTGCTGTGCCTCAGAGCATCACAGGGCTTTGGGAACCTTGCCCCAGCCTTTTGGCTCTCTCACCCCAGGGATTAATCCTGGGGTTTAACCTTGTCAGTGCAAGGGCTGCTTGGCTGTCAAGGACCCCCCTGCACCTTTCACTGTTCAGAGAGRGTAAAGGTAGATGTGAAATCATTCTTAATTTCCATCAGGTTGTTTCCAAGGCTGCGTGCTTTATCAAGGGACAAGTTCTTCAGCATCYCTCTTGTGGATCATGAAGTAGAGGAGAGATTTCTATGCTCTGAAATATCATGTCTTTACCTATTTGAAGTGAAAGCAGATGAGTCACTGGAATTGAATTCCTTTGAGTTTTTTATTTATTCTGGCTGCAAGTGCATATTGTGGAATTCATTTTGATGGAGATTTAGACCTTGTTACCCGAAAATATTTTTAATTACGGGAACTTAGAAATACTGTGTCTTTGTAAGTGAAACAGAACACCAGTTTTGACTGACCCCAAATCAAAAGATTTTTTGGGCCATTGATCTGTATTGGAAAAGTTTTTTCCCATTTAAAAGAGAAAATGGTTCAGTTCCTCTAGAGTGTTGTAGGGAAGTATTATATTAACCAGAATTAAGTGGTTTGGTCTGATAAGGAGCAGAGGAAGCAGGGCTGATCTATAGTTTTGATGTATCAGGAGTGTGAATCTGTGTCTGCAGATTGCTTCAAACAGCAAGGGTGAGGCAGAAGTGGCTGAGTGTATGCTCAGATCTTAATTCCTTTGCCTGACATGAGAAAGCTTTGGGGTTTTGCTTCTGTTCATAATGAAATTAAATGCATGTGATTCTCCTCAGTGTGAATATGGCTGTCTGTATTCTAATAACTCCTTGACCTCCTGGCAGACTTCTTGTAAGCTGTTGAATGCTCTTAAAGATATTAAATACCCACACGCCATACAAATGAGTCGACTAGAAGAGGATGACTTCTGTATTCTAATAGAGTAACAYGATAGTCCATTCTCCAGAGGGGCTACAAATTGTCTTTGAGAGGAAGACTGCAATTGAGGTCACAGTATTTATTGGAGATCAGGAAATCCAACTGGGAGAGAGACTGAACCCTTCGCTCAACTTTTGGAAAAGTCGTAGCAGAGGTTTGTGTGTTATTAGAGATCAGAAACRTAATTGTCAAGACCTTCACACTGTAGACTGCACAGGTTCTACAGGACACCTATCTGTGTGCTCCATCTCTTCACCAGTTATGAGGATAGATGCTACATTTACTCTTTTACGGTGCTTTTACTCTCTAAAACCCTTCACGAATTTTCAWAGACAGTGTTGGCAGCTCTTTAAACACTTGGGGATGTGGTTTTCCAGACACAGGTGCTTCCAAAACTTCCCAAAGAAAAAGAYTGAATAGAACTGTACCCAGCTGGCCTAAAGTACAACACATCATTTATTTCTGAAGGGGGAAATCTAGTATTAGTTGACATCTAATATTAATAAATCCACCTCTTAAAACGTGGGATCTCAATGGAAAATGATTCCTATGGGAATTGTCATGCTAAGCTGAATAATCTATGAGGCTTTAACTATTTTTAAATTTGTGCCACTCGTTATAACTGGAGCTGTTTTGTGCAGCTTTTCAATGATTAGACATTGGAGTCACTGTCCCTGGAGGTGTTTAAGGAGAGCCTGGACATGGCCCTCGGTGCCATGTGGGTGCTGTTGGGTCTCAGCTTGGCCTCAGTGGTCTCAGGGGTCTTTTCCCATTTATCTGATTCTGTGATTCCAAAGATGGAAAGGAAGCCCAAGACTTGTACAAACTGCAGACTACGAAGATAAATCCAGTATTGTTGAGGAAGTGAGGCAACCAAGTKTTCATAATGCCTGGCAGGAAAAAGAAATCAGCTCCTGGGACTGTTTAAATCTCTCTCAAAATTCTGGAGTTGCAGAGATGTGAAGCAGAGCACATGGAGCTCTCAAAACTCCAGACCAGTTAATTTTGCTCTTAGTGGAAGTCTTTAGGTTCTGCTGAAGCCTGAGGGGGGATAAATGACACTCATTTTGCTTGCCTTGTAGAGAGCTGCYATCACTGCAACGTTAAAATCTGTTTCACCCTCCAAACTTAAGTGAGATGTAGATGGATGTTGGAAACACTTGAGTGATGACATTATTAAGATTTTTAAATCTTCTAATGGGTAGTCATTTGTGCTGGCACTGAAAAGTCAAATAGTCTGCCACAGGACATGGGACATAYTCTGAACTGACAGAATGAAATATGCCCTCTGCTGCATGTGGTTATAAAGTGASAATTTCAAATTTAAACCCAGATGAGGATAGAAAGGAAATTGTGCTTAATGTAAAGGTAAGGCTTAAGAAGCAAAACAATTCTGAATGAATTCCATATTTGGCATATGTAGAACTGGTGTTGTATATGGCAGACACTTTGCCATCAAAATATTTTTGCTTAAAACATGAAAACATTTCTGTCAATACTTTGTCATGAGTGTTATTTTGATTTTCTACACCCGGGGAGCACAGAATGCAGTTTTATGCAACATGGGTTATAAGATATGCAAAGCATCCATATAAGAATGCATTTTCCTTTGCAAATCAAATTACATTTTGTGGATACCAAGCTGATAATTTTTGAAAGAGTCCTCACAGGAGTGAAAATTATATTCTCAAATGCTCTTCACTGGTGTTTATTCTGCCTTGAAATTCTGTCCAGAGGCAGAAATTYTGTCAGAGGAAGCATAACTAACCATGGAGGCAGTGATCACCTTGAAAACTGAAAATGGACTTTACCTCCCTGGAAAAAGTGCTTGAGTGATGGGGAACATAAATCTGAACAGATTTTGCTTCTTGGGAAGAACTTGCWGTTGCAATACCTGCTGTTACCATTAAGTCAGAAAAACCTAAGAATTATGGAAAGGCAGTATGTTACTAAAAAGTAAACATTCATTAACTTTTTCAGAATGAATTCTAGCTTTGTTTTTAAAGTGAAGTAGAAGCACTATTTGCAGAAAGGAGCTGGACTTTTCAAAACCARGAGGGGAGTGGGCTCCTGGTCAGACAAATCATTCTATTGTTAAGCAGYGTTTAAAATAAGGGTCTGAAAGTGTTGGGAGTTTTCAGATCAGACAATGGCACGTTGGAGATGTCAGTAACAGAAAGCTGGAGCTGCACCTCAGCTCTGGACTTAGRCCTCACTGGAAGAGCCAGGAGGGTTTGAAGTGTCCCCTGGAAGTCTGTCCTATTTCCTCTTGCCCACAGAGCTGGCAGGGTCCAGGCTGCTGCCCAGCAGTGCTGCTCCTCTTGATGCCTTGGGAAGGCTGACCTGGAACAGAGACTGGACAGAGCTGGAGAATAAAGTAGATATTTATTAAAAGGCCTTTAAGGACCCACCTTGGGCAGGACAAGAGCCTGGCCAGGGCTACACCCAAGGTGGGCCCAAAATGGTCACAAAATGGACAAACAGTCACCAGGTCTCACACTTTTTTATCACTTTTGGTCCGTTTGCATATTGGGGTTTAATTGTCCAATTCCAGCTTCAGGTTGTGAGGTCCCATCCTTCTTGTTCCTCCCTTCAGCCACCCTTGTTTGTGCTTTTGGGCCTGAAAACTTGTCCCAGTTGTCCTTGGTGTTCATCAGAAAAGGGATTTGTTTTGTGTCCCTGCTGTGTGCAGAGCTGAGTGACACTGAMTGTGAGCTCAGAACTGCAGCCCTGGGCAGCACAGAACCTGAAAATATGAAAGCTCAAACTTAAGGCATCACTCTGGGGCTGCAGAGATGTTTGACACTCAAACCCCAGGGTTTTCCTGGGCTATAGTCCCACACCCACCTGCAGCCCTGGAGTGTCCTGGGGCTGTCTGTGCTCACCCCTCTCCCTTGTTCTCCCAAGGCTGGGGCTGTGCCTGCTGGGAGGGAGCCAAGGAGCAGATGGAGTTTAGAAGCAATCTCTGGGAAGGACAATGTTACAAATAGCTCTCAGTCTACCACAGAAACTCAAAACTGCAAGATTTTCTGCAAAAAAAA
This sequence comes from Mixornis gularis, assembly GCA_003546035.1. NCBI lineage: Eukaryota > Metazoa > Chordata > Aves > Passeriformes > Timaliidae > Mixornis > Mixornis gularis. Next base: position 2,180,246 of record QVAJ01000061.1, on the reverse strand, counting down.
GTTCAGCTTGGGCAGAAAGCAAAGCAGAGCCAAAGAAAACAGGAGAAGGGATTTTCCGCTTGGAAGTCGTTTGGTTTGAGGTCTGCCCATCACTGYTGTAAAATCTTTGTGTTTCTAGTCTGAAGACGATCCTTTGTGCACAGGCCCCTAACACATCCTTTCCTCCCTGGTCACTTGGGGATGTCCTGCCTGTGACCTGGCTGTGTTAGCTGCAGTCAGGAGTGGCCCAGAGCTGTGAGATCTGCTCAGCTCTCTGACAGGTCTCCAAACCAACAGCAGTGCCTGCAATTTGGCTGCTGAGCAGCACGAGGCAGAGAATGCCCTGCCTTCCCTTAGAGATGCTGTGGGGTTTTCCAGGGAGAGCACAGAGCGCTTTTTCCCAAGGGGTGAATTACCTAATTTCAGTAAATTGCCTCCTCTCYGGGTTATACAAGCAACTTTCTTTTATAGCTCTACAAGGACATACTGCCATACTTGGTGTAGAAAATACATTGTCATACCAGTTGCTAACAGGCTAAAAAAAAAAAAGCCTCAATGTTTTTCTCTTTTAAAAAGTAATTTCATTAGTATTTTTCCAAGCCAATGAGCAAGTGAAGAATATCTCCCTGCCTACCTCTTTCAGGCACAGCTCATCCTTGGTAGTAACTTCACATTGGGAAATTAACAGCAGCTTTTATTATTCGTGGTTTTGATCTGTTTTGTGGAGACAGAACAACACTAATCAGTTGATTTGATTTCTTCTGAAGTAGCTATTGTAAAGCTCATATGGGAAGGAGATAAGAACACAAGATGTCTTTATTCTGGAAAGGGAAACAAAACACCAACACTTTTCTGTGATCTCTTTTCTTTGGATGTGTTTTTTGTTCRTTTGCTTGCTTGGTTATTTTTTTGGGGTGGTAGTGTTAGTTAATAATAAGATAGAGGTGTAAATTTCATTCATGTGCAGAAAACAGAAGGTAAGTGATATTCTGTGCTCAAACCTAATGGTCTTGTTGCTGTTAAATATAGGTGGTTGTTGCAAGGGTTGTATATGCAGAAAATGCTTTCAGCTAGAAGATATTCTCAGGAAAAAATAGGATTGCATGATTTGGAGGGTAAGGCTGTGTATGACAGCACTCACTGGTCTAAATCTTCTAAACACAATCTGCATAATTCCATCTCATCCTCCAAACCTGTTAAAGGCACAGTTATAAAGGTGAGGGTTTTAATGTGAAATAGTCGTGGACTTCTGTGGGAATCTGATCTGCACTCAAAGCTGTCACAGCTTCATGAGACATTAGTCACACGGCCTGTGTTCAAATAATTGCATGTTTTTTTACATTCACATGATATTCCTCTTTTACTGCACTTCTGTAATTTTCCACATTAGTTTGATGGGACAATTAAATGCTCTTGCTTGCGAGATAAATAATTCATGAAGTTTCTGAAGCATAACTGTGTAGTCATTCTATATGAAGGCAATGTTTTATGCAGCTTTGTTTTAATTCATGCTTTGTTACCTTTATCATCACTAATTGATGTTTTATAAYGAAGCTATAGTTTGGAATCAGAACAGTTATGCTTTAATTTGAGCTGAACTGGAGCCTGACACTAGCAGAGTGTTTGTCCTTGCCAGAAATGCAGCCCTGCAAAAGGCTGCTGTACTCCTTATCCATTGATACAGGAAATATATCCCACTTGAATGGGATATATGCCATCTATTGTCTCAAAAGTATTAAGGAAAATTGGTACCTGGAAGATCTGAGTAACTATTTGTATGTACAGCAAGCTTCCCTATGAGTAAATAATATCTGCAGATCTCTGGAGATAATGTATCTTAATGCAGTTTGAATGCAATATTTCCATTTGTAAACAAATTTGATCAAATRCAGTGCTGGAGCCTTAATGTAATTCTATTAGCTATAAGTCAGGACAGGAAACAGCAATGCAGATGCCTAACAAGAGGCAGAGTAGCTTCTTCAGCTTTGCTGATAAATATCTGTGTAAGTCATGTAAGYCTAATAATCAGGCAGAAAAGTAGGAGAGAGTAATAACCTCAGTCTTGTCAAAACATAAATGGAATACAGATGAAAGTTGGTGCTTTGAATAAGAATGCATGCCAGGTTTAATGTAAGGAATAATGACATAAAGCTGGGATTCAAAAACTAATAAAAATATCATTTGATATCCTGCTATACAGGGTAATAAAAAGTGCTCTGAAGTAAAGACTAGAAAAGATAGAAAGGCCATTTTTGGGGGGGTTCTTTGGCTGGCCATGCCTTCATTTAAGCAATCAAGGGGATGGAGGGTACTTGGGGCCTTTAAGTACAAGCAGATAGTATATGACAACTTTTGAAACACTGAATTTAACAGGCTGAGGAAAATTTAGATTTTTTTTTYYCCCTACTGATCTTTCACCTTGGGTTTCATCACGTAACTGTAAAACCTTTAATCTCTAAAATGGCAATACTTTTAGATAGCTTGTAAAATTGTTGGGAGAGAGAAGAATTTTATCACAGTTCTGAAGTTACCACATGCTTTTTTTTTTTTTATTTCTGCAGTTGGTGGCAGGGCTGWAGTGCTGGTCACACGTGCTGATGGCTCTGAAGAGAAGCCAGGAGAGCAAAGGTAAGACGGTGGTACCAGWGCTGGGCTGTTTCTGCCTCTCAGGGGGGCCCAGGGGAGGTTGGAGGAATGCAACGCAGRAATATTGAAACAAATAAATTAATTAAATAACAAAAATCAAATAAACAAATAAATAAGTATGTGTGTATCATACAGATAAAACCCCCCACCTGATCTGTAAAAAAGAAATGGAGTCTGTTGTGTCTGCTGCTTCAATGATGAGGTTAGAACATTTCTACATTTTGTTTTTAGATGCTATTCCAGTCTGTCACCCACCTGCTATTTTTTGCAAGCATGTCAATACTTAGCAGTTGGAATCAGAGAGATTGGAGCTGTGCTTTGGAAACACCTTTTAAAAAAGCCCAACAATTAATTTTGTTTAACAGAAATGAGACACCTCCCAGTGTAAAGGAATGGTCTCCAATGCACAGGTTGACATTACTGTCACAGTGGAAATTCCTGTTGTCTTTACTGACAGGAGGATCCCACCCACTGTGAAATTAAAAGAGTAACCAAATCAAGAGTTTATGTTTCCACCAGATCGTGGTGGCAGAAGGGCTCCATCCTGCTTGACGTAAATATAAAATAATTGAATTTTTTTCTCTTTTCCACCCCTCTTACTGTGCACAGCCTGTGATATTGCTGACTGCCTCTGGTCAGGAGAAACAGTGCAAAGTAATTTCAGAACTGTATTCCTTCTGAAGGCAGTTTTAGAAATGTGCTGGAATTAAAGGAATTAAAATGAGTGTGACGAGGCAGCTGCTTGAATTTATTGCACCTTCATGGCTCTTCTCTATTATCTGCCTGCTTTCAAACCTAGTCCAGCCATGGGTGTGAGCTGGCAGTGTGATGGGCCTCAGCATGRTCATTGCCTCCTCTGAATGTGTGTAAAGAAATGTTTGTGTTTTGTGAGGTTTGAACACAGGTTTGTGCAAGACTAGGAAAGGGATCATCAGCTGCAGAAGTCCTGTATATGAAAATATTATTCATTTTTGTGGAAATGTTTCTTTCTGTGTGTTCTTGTTGTTTCCTTTGAAGATTTTACCTGTTTTGGCTCAAAAAATAAATTACTTTTCTGTGGTCTAATCATCCTGGCTCTAGCCATGGAGAAGCTGCAGAGTGTCAGTAAATAATCTGGTGCTACATCTCTGCAATATTTTCAGTTCAGTGCTGCATGGTGAAGTGTACTTGTTGCTTCCCGGCTGAGATCTTGAGGAATGACCTCCTTCCTTTCCTTGTAATTTCCAAAAGTAAAACATGACTTTACATGGAAACTTGAGAAGATGGAAGAGCACACAAGTCCACATTTCAGAGATGCACGTGATCATGGAATTTAATCTGAGAAGGCCAAACCTCTCAGCAAAATTGCATCTGACTTTGTGAGGCTTGGCAAACCTCCAAGTCAGAAAAATGTTTCTGCTTTTTCTGCGAAAAGAAGAAATACTTTTTCCACTTTTCCTGTTAGCTGAGAAAATTCATCTAATTTCCATTCCAGGAAAAATGAAAGAACAGCCTGGCCTAAGATAATTGAGTTAGTACGTTATATTTTATATCACTGTTATATTTTATATCAGTGTTATATTTTATATAAAAAAAAGGACTTGAGAAGCTTTGTCTGTAACTCACCTTTTCCATTTTAGCCTTCACGCTGACAAGTTGACTTGAAAATCAATATTTTACATTGAAAAAACCCCGTTCTGTGTCAGTAACACTCTCAAGCAATATAGATCTTGAAGAAACGTGCCGAGACGTGGCARGTAAATATTTGTAATGAATAATCTGTCTGAAGGCCCCAGAAACTGCAGAAAAAAAAATAAAGATGGCCAGTTTCCCCAGTGGTGCTCTGGAGCAGCTCTTCTTCTCCTTCTTGGATGCTTTTGCCCAGTGTTTTTTACCACAGGGCTGCCTCATTGCTCTTCCTTTGGCAG
>QVAJ01000061.1:2164257-2175099 GCA_003546035.1 Mixornis gularis | reverse complement strand
TCACACACTTCTATTCAAACCACACACCCACACTCTCAGTGATGTCACTCAATTTTGGGAGCCTTTTCCATGGTCAATGCAGTGTTTGCTTGGGGGTCAGTGACTGTCAGCACAGAAAGTCTGAAATTCTCAGTGCCCAGGCTTCCAACACAGTTACCCATGTCTTGTAAAACAATTCAGGATCTGCAAAAAGTTCTTGATCCCATATCCTGAGGAAGGCAGCATGGTGATGGTTGGACTCTTTGTGCTCTTGAACAGGAAGGATTTAATTAGTAGGATTTATCCTGAAAACAAAAATGGTCAATTCTTTTCACTACAAAGCTGGATTTTCTCTTCCAGGGAACTTGTACTAGAAGCAAATCCATAATTATTATGTTCTATATCCATACATGTTGTCTAGATCTGTAAATTTCCTCTCACAGAAGCAAACTCTCCAGAATTAGGCTGCCCAGCAGTTCCCAATATTTCAGCCCTGCATAAACCCCAGATTGAGGTGAAAATCACTAAAATCATCCTGAAGGCAAAGTGGAACAATTCCCTCCTGTCATAATGGCAAATTGGAAGGTGGAATATATTTTTATTTTTTAAAATTTCCATAATCCCACTCTGTGATTAAAAACAAATGCATTTTACCCTCCATGTAAAGTAACAGAGGAGGTTTAATCTCCTGGAAAAGCCAGGACAGCTGTCCTTGGAGAACGTGTCACAATCTGTGCCAGTAGGGAGCTTTGCTGCAGATGCTTGGAGGTTTCAGGCAGATTTTATAAGGAGAAATTTTGTCTCATTCTGGAGAAAATGAAGAAAAGACRGAACTCCAGCCTGTCTCACCAGAGTGTGGAAAAGAATTCAGGTTACRTATTGAATGTAAATGAAGTATTTTGATTAATTTTTTTTGCAATTTTATGGAGATTAGAGCTTTTCTGTGAAAAGTACAGCTTGAGACTGATTTTTTTTTTGCATCACAGTCTGAAAGCAAATGTTCAAACAGTGGGAACTTCAAAACAGATTCCCCCTACTTCATTTATATATGTGTGTGTATATATGCATGTATAATTTTAAGGGAATCTGTTTTTTATTTAAAAGGAGTACTCTTCCCCCAGCCTAGCTGAATTGTCATTGCACTCTTCAAATATTTTTGACAAATAATACGAATACAAATAACACATGGGACATGGATCAACTTTTGTAGTGTAAATATGCAGTTCCTATGCCATACACCTTTTATTATGACTGGTGATCAYAGAGCTGCCTCAGCTTAGAGAAGGAGAATCAGGGGCCTTTTAGAATATTTAAATAGAAGAAAGATTCGATTTTTTTTTCTTTTTCCTCCGATTTTCTAATTGTTTTACACAATTATGAAATTATGAGGAGTCAACAGGTTGTCTAATTCCCTACAACTATAGTTAAAGCAAAGGAGGAGTTGTGCTTTTTTGTTTTAAAAGGGTTTGTTGTCGCGGGGCAAAGCTGGGCGTGTCCCAATTTAGGAACACTCGAGAGAGGCTCCGGAGGCAGCAGTTGTACAAAACTCTCTAATTATCTTTATTTTGACTCCAATATTTATAGATATGTACAGAGGTCAAGGGATTGGCTACACAGGTCACCACCCCTTCAACCTGGATGGTGGACACCACCATCAATCATTTCTTCTCTCACAGGAGAAGTATGSAAACATTCTAAGAATAGACATTATTTACATCAAGGCTGCGTGTGAAACTTCTACAGAAAGACAAAGAACAGAAAACTCAGGCAACAGTTTGTGTCATGAGTGACTTCRCCTTTATTACAAAGAGAAAAGTAAGATAAAAATAAAGAAGAGGCTAGACATTGATGCACAGAGAACACAACAGGAGTGTTACCTGAGAAAACCCCCTGAAATTCAGCAATCTGTGTGCCAGGAGGACTTTCAAAGGGATCCCACAGCTCTGTGGTTGAAATCTTCCCTCACCTCTCCAGCAGAGAAAGGAAAACAGAGAATCCTTCACATTTTAGAGTTGTGCAGCTCAAGGGGAAAGCTGTGAAATGCCTGACTCCAGTTCTCCTCAACTTCATGGCAGCAATGAAGAGAGCACAAGCAGAAAAAGAACTGGATATTTAACAGCTTTAAAAGACATATTGACATTGGCACATACTTATTTGCCGCAGCATTTTCTGGGATTTGTGCTGGGATGGAAGCCTTTTAATAAAACAGTCGATATCTTGCCTTAAAAACAGAAGGTGGAAAGAAAAGAAAAAGAAGGTGGAAAGAAAAGCCGTGTCAAACTGTGCTCTGCTCAATATGGATGTGAATGAAGGGAAGAGTAATAAACAGGCTTGCCGAGCCAAACTGGATAAAAGYAAATAAAAAATGAAAGCACAAAGCATTGCTAATAAGTAGCACAACATGGCCTTTCTTTAGCTGTGTGATTCTTTTCTTTTTTGGTATAGATGTGAAAATATTTGTTTCAGCAGGAGGGAGAAGCCCCTGTGCTTTCTGCAGAAGCCTCACACAGGTAATTTCCAATGACTGAAGCCAAATGCCTGGTGCTCTTCCAGAAAGGGATTGGACAGTTACAGGAAGAGAAAAATAGAATTAGGCAGCTGTAAAAGTTGGATATTTTAATAAAAGATTATGGATATCAAAGATTAAAATCCCTATGGCAAGTCAGCCTTTAACTAATTTGTGTGAGAGAAGATCTTACCTGCAGACATCTGATTTTATTGTATGGATCCTACCCTGGTTTTGTAAGTTTTATTATTGACCTCAGGGGCTGATACTCAATAAAATTATGCTCAGTAAAATTGACCTAATCCAGCATATCATATTCTATAATTCTGTCTCCCTAATCTTTCCTGTATAATAAGCTATTAATATAGGTTAGCTGGAGTTCACAGAAATGAATTTTTCTGGGTTGGATTGGAGGTGTTTTGTTTAGCTTTGATGGATGAATGGCTGTCCCTATCATCAGGCACAGGTAATAGAATATTTTATCATAGTTAGGTTGTCAACATGTGGGCCATAGCAGCTGCTGTGAATTTGTACTTTTTCTAATGGGAAATATGGCATAAACCAAAATAAAATTGCAGAGGAAATAATTTTSTTATGTATTTCAGTGACCAAGGTGTGTTGGGTGGTGTCTTGATTTTGGTGGATTTTTTGTTGTTGTTTGTTTTCTTTTTGTTTGTTTTCTTGGTTGCTTGGATTTGTTGCTGTTGTGGTTTTTGTTTCTATTTTGTAACTATGTATGAGTTTAATAGAGAAAATAAAGATTTCCTTYCTGGTCCAGAGCTGAAGACCAGACATTTTGCTCAAATTGAAAAAATGCCATTATTTTTAATGCATTTTTATCTTCCTTTGGCAAAGGAGGTTAGTAGAGAAATCCTTCTCAGTGTGCAGTCTGCAAATGGACTCCATCCAAAATCTCCTGAAGTCAATAGGGAAATGTTCATGCTCTTCATTTGATATTGAACAAGTCTTATTTTCATCTCTGACCAAGATTACTTCCACAATTCTGGCCTGTTTCTGGGTAATATAAATTTGTATGTAAATCTGTATTTACTAAAATATTTTAAATCAGTTCCAAGTGGTTAATGAGGGGAAGTTTTCCCCAAATGAGGTACAATTCCCATTGATCTTCTGGAGGCAAATATTTCATTTTTGGTTAGTTCAGTTGTGGGCAGGGTGGGATGTGGGGTGTCATTTTAAATTTTTTTATGCTTGTCCTTTTTCCTCCTCATGAACTGACAAAATGAGCCATAGTTTCATTACCATGTATAGGGAGTTAAGGCACAGGGTTTCCATTAAGAATGATCTGTTACCTCCAAAAAAATGTTAATGTTCCTATTTTTGCTTTATTATTCTTCATTACATAGTTAATAGAAAATGGAGGTACATGCTTAATTGCACCCTGATGAAAACTTGTCCTTTTATCTCTGGTTAGGAACAGATCCRTGGACAAGGTGCGAGGAAGAAAAGAACTTCCAAATGAATGGTGGGATCTCCTTGGGAGAGCTCTAAGGAGAGAAAGCTGGGAAATTGAGTTGTTTATCACAGCTTTTCTTTGCTCTCCTTYTCTCTAGTGACTTACAGATCAAAGTTAAGTTTCGCAGCTTGCATTTAATGACCTAATTTGGATTGTGGCTYGTRTCAAAACGCTGAACGGAACAKTTTCCATTTTCTGTTTTTATTTTAGTCTTTCCCTGTCGAAAGCATACAGTAAACTTTAGATTTCTTGAATTGCATGCTGATTCCCAGCTCTGTATGCAGAGCAGGGCTAGATGTTCCTCAGCCACACTCACAGGMCTGTCTTCTTCTCCAGTGTAATAASRAAAGAGCTGAGAGAGCTGTCCTTKATTTTACAGCAAATTCAGATAATGGGCTCTCGTGGAAATAAAGTTTTGCAGGATGGAGAGATGAAAAAAGTTACATTTTTAAGAGGAAAGATGAATATTTGCTCTTAGGCGGGCAAGGGTCAGGAAACACAGGCAACAGTTACTCTTGAAAAGAAAAGATCCAGAGATTGGTTTTGGTCTAAGTGAAGCTGGAGAATCACTGCAGTGTTGGATATTTTAATAGTTTATTTTATATGTGTGTTTATTTTGTATTTTGAGGGTTCCTCTGTGTTATTCTCCGAATTCCTGAGGACTTTTTAACCATATTTCTGTTATATACGTTCAGACAGGTTCTATATATTCTTCCCCTCAAGTAGCTGTAGAAAAACTGTGCATTTCAATAGGATTGCAAAACGCTGTCCACAGTGAATGCTTCTCTGCCTCTGAAAATTGATTATTGCACTCTGTATATTTCCCTAAACCATTTAAGTGGATCAGATAGTCATAGATATTTGACATGGTAAGTGATGGTCTGCCTAGAGCAGCCCTTGTGTGAGGTAAGTGAATTGTTTCCAGTAAACTTAGCTTATCTATATTGTTAATATGCCACCACCTGCCTTAAAAATGGYCAGTCAATTTGCTGCATGACATTTTTGGACTAAGTGGGCTGTATGGATTAATTAATTCTAAAGATGCCATTGATTTTTTTTTTTTCCTATGTGACCTGCTCTACTATTTATTTTTTGGTTCTTCGTAATTGATATTCGGTGTWTAAAGAACTTATTATTGAATTCTTATTGCAAAATAAAATGAGAAAAAGCAATAGATGGTGAAGGTTTTTTGCAGCCTGTCCTTTCTCATTATAGTTCTGGCAAACAGTTGTGCCTTGTCTGAAATAATGATTATTGCCAAACTATGTAGGAAGCCAGAAGTAAGGAGTCGTATCCCCATGGTAAATGAATTAATTAGCATTTTCAAAGGTTTAGTGGTTCATCAGTAAATCAGCTGGTGAAGTCGTATGAACACCCTGATGAATAAGGATTTCCTTCTCAAAGTTGTAGCAAGCATTGGGATGTAACAAATTGGAGGAGTGGGTTGGACAGGGAATTTTGTTTGAGCTGTTGATTATATTGCTCCACGTTCTCATTACAGTTCTCCTCATTCCAAAATACGCTGGAGACATTGTCACTGCAACAGGTCGTGGTGAGAAAAGGGTGACTTAGCAAGCTTAAAATGCTTCAGCCTATCTGTCAGTGGCCAAAGATAGCTTGTGGCAGAATTGTGTTTCTGCTTGGTCAGAGGGATAAGTTGCAATTTCAAAATATCTCAGGAGCAGCCAGGACAAAGTACCAGGGCTTGATTTTCCTGCTATCAGCCTAAAGCTGCTCGAGTCAGATGGATGTTGCTGGTCCTTTGTTTAATAGCTAAGTGACAGGAGATGTGGGATATCTGTTYAAATGCTGAGAGAATATCTGAGAGCTGCAACTGTGTGTTCAGTCTGAGAGTTTTAAAAAAAATGTTATGCTTGAAGAGAAGTATTTGGTATTTCTTTTATAGTTTTATACTTAACTTTTGTCTTGTCTATTTCTCTCTTGTATTTAGTCAGATTTGGGATCACAAGTATAAAGGAGTGAGTAAACTCTCGRTGACTTCCATGTAGGTTTTGCTGTTGGAAAGACATTTGGGTTTGTGGGTGAAAAGCTCCATGTTGCAGGGCTGAAATCGTTAGTGCTGAAGTCTATTGATCTGGCAACCTGAGTTGCTGATGCAATATAGAAATAGGCAAAATATTTATGACCTGAGCTTTGGCATTGCCCATCTGACTCATCCTGCTTTGCAGTGATATTGGAGAACAGAAAACTCCAATTTCTCAAACATGTTACACTTTGTCCTGCAGCTCCAGCCCTTTATAAAAGGACTGAAGAGATGTTCTTAATTTATTCTGATAACGGGAAGTTGCCATATCTTATGACATCTTTAAAAAGACCAATCATACTTTTAATTGCTTAATTAATCACAGCATGGAAGGGGAACACTCTTCAAGGACATTCACTTCTTTTTTTTTTTCTTGCCTACAAAGTTTAGTTGGCTGCTTTATCAAAGCTACTTGTTTGATAGCAGAGAGTGTAGCTGAAACGTCTGATCAAACAAACACAAGATCATCCTTGACACTCTGTGSTGGAAGATGACCGACCTCTAAAGCCTAGTTAGATATTTCCAGCCTGCTGGTGTGGATGAAAACCTATGGTCTCTTCCCCAAGAATATGCTTTTCTCTTTCCAGCCAAAACATAGATTAAAAAAAATAATAAAAAAAAAAATCCCACAAACCTAAAATATAGCAGAGAACCTAAAAGCAGAGCTGGGCGTTTTGCCAAGTGGGGGAGAGCAGCCTGGGATGGAGGTTGTGTGTGGTGGTCAATGAACCCATCACTTCTCACCGCTGAGAAACACGCCGCTCTCTTTGTCACACAACCTGTCTCATCTCATTAGCACAACGACTCCGACGTGCTGACACCGTGTCATGGTTTTCCCCTCATACGCTAAAGGAGCGCCTTTAAACCAATTTGCTGTTTTCTTTGTAAGGCAGAGTGTGACTGCCGATTGCCCCCGAAAAAGTTCATTTTTTGCCGCGGTTGGTGTAGGTGAACTGGGGAGCCGTGGAGCAGATGATGCAGTGCGGCACAGCRCTGCTCCTTTCCCGGGATGTTAATGAACTCCCACTCGCTCCCAACTGGTCGCTGGGTGCAGGGAATGCATTCAGCCTGAATCGACGTGCACTGACTCAACACRCAGCGGCTGCATCGGCTCTTTGTTTGCCTCAAAGCTGCCAAAGCATGGCTAATTCTCAGCGCTGAGGGTTTAACGTTGTCGGAGTGAATTGTCTGCATTTCATGAACATATTTAAGTGTTAGACTTTATTCTTGCCATTACCTACCCCTACCTTATTCGATCACATTTACATTTTTTGCCCATAGTGTTAATGGGCTGACCAAAGCTTTCAATGGAAGTCTTACCTGTCCATTCTATTTATTAATTATTATTGAAAACAAGCTCACCACACAGCAACCTTAAATAATGAACTCTGTATTTAGCGGTCACATAGTGTTCGAATGTTAACCTATGTTCAGGGAAAAAAAGTGTTGAAAAGGAGATGTAAAAACATTTTTAAATTGTTTCATCTCTGATAATGAATAGCCTGTTAAGAGCTGCTTTAAATAACAGTGAGTTTTTTCACATTATTGCTGCTAGATTTAACCTTCTGTCCCCTTTCTGGACTCTGTATCTAACGTGAGACTGGCTCATACTGGGAAACTGTTCAAATTCACAAGTCCTGTGGTCATATCTTGGCTCCTTGGTGCTGGGTGATGTTCTCAGCACTGCTGCTGTGAGGAGAAACCACATGGCCAAAGTTAAGCACAGCCCTGCATTGTTCTCAGGCAGGACTGGGAATATTTCAGTTCTGCTTGACTTCATGTAATTGATAGGACAACAGCTTGTGGTTTTGGTTTTTTTCTCCACATAACCCTAAAAAAAGGTCCTGTATCACTGTCCTGATACCAGTGAACAGTTTGACTATTGATAACTACCATGAATAATTAAATCTTTATGTATTCTCATGAAAGTTGCCATGAAGTCAGAGGAATTTTTCCAGTTGTAAGTCACTTATATTCATTTTTGCTGAGGAAGGATTTATTTTTATGGTTCATAACATCTCATTTAGGCCAATGAGTTCCACCTCACTCATATGGCTACAAGATACCTCAGGTTATTGCTGTGGACTTACTTGTGACAAAAGGATTGAAGTGTTCTCCTAAATTCTGTATCTCAAATGTTTTCATTATTACTCTGAAGTATCTGGAGACAGTCTGAATTTTGCTTCCTTTATGATGTAAATATATTTTTTGATAAAAATCCTCAGGGATTAACCTGCAAATAACAGGAGAGGAGTAATWCTTGAAAGATTAAATGTCCATTCTGAAAGGTGATACATTTTTTTTTGTCTCTGTATAATTTGCCTATAAGACTAGATATTTTATACATTTGATTTATTTTCTTTTGAGTAAATTTTTGGAATCATATTCTGATCAGAGGTTTGCAAGGCTGGTGAGTTTGGAAGAGTAATGTTTATACACCTCCCTGTCAGATTTTTGATTTCTAAGGGCAGAAAACAAATATCCCATTTGGACAGACACGTGCACAGCTCTCTCCTGTTCCCTGAACTCGCTGGAATCACAACGCACAGCACCCGGGCAGGTGAGTGGAGTCTGCTGGTAGCTCTGATGGCTTTGCATTGATTGATGTGCAGCCTCCAAACCTGAATTTCTGTCTCCTGTTAGTGCTGCTTTGAAAGCTTTCAACCTTGGGTCACAACCAGGGTTTGTCCCGTGCAGGGGCTCTGACCTGGAGTGCCACTGGCTGTGTTTTMTTCTGCTGCTCCAACGTTTTTAATTCAGCTTCCTCCTGTTGTATGTAGCTCAGCTGGTAGCCTGTGGCTCCAAGCTGCTGTCATTTGATTTAACCACTCACAAATCAGCTAAGTCAAAATTAATTAATGAATTCCTGTTTCCTTCCTTCTGAGCTCTCCTAAATAATTCCTTTTTAATTTACTCGAAGCACTAAAAACATTTGACTTGACGTTATTTGGCCAAGGTSACTGTGAAAATGGGAATGCTCAAAAAACCATTTGTAGAATGCTGCTTTTGAAATGCTTGCATAGTTGACTTTATTGTAGACAAGGGGGAAAACCTTAATTTCAGAGGTGGTAGAAGCGAAGCTGAATAAGAAATCAATATGGCATAATATATCTTTCTCCATGTGGTGAAATGGCTCTTAAAAAAAAAAATAAAAATGAAGGTTCGTATTAAAAGTTGGACCTTATTGAATCTCCTGGAATTAAAAACACACTCAGGCAACAGAAACTCATCAGAGCTTAAGCCTCCCACTGTCCTTTTCCTGTGACATCCCATAAGTAGAGAATGCACACACGACATCATCAAATGAAGCTGGTAATTGTAGGGTCACTACAAATGTTGTTTTGCTTTTATAGAATGGTATTTCTTTAAAAGAGAACAGAAGAAATGCAAGCACAGCAGCAGGGGAGCCTGTAGCTKCTTGCATCTTGGGTTTTGTAAAATGAACTTGACCTTTCAGCRGTGCCAGGATGATTCCTGTGATGTACCAGCAGCAGAAGAAAGAGCAGCTCAGGAAATATCAAAGGAAACTCCGACAATGAGTGAATCTGAGCTTAGAATTGCACTTGGCCCCCACTGATTTATTTCCATTTATGTAGCAGCTTAATCACAGTTTGTAACTGTAATTTTTCAAAGGCAATTAAAAGCTGAAGTTGCTGAAGGACGAGTCAGGTTTCCTGGGCAATTYGACACCTGCAGATTTTTGAAGGCAAAGGTTCCTGATCCAGGTCAGGTCAGCACAGCCAAAAGCTGCTGGGCTCTGTGCAGGTCGTGTTCTGCTTTGGTTCTTGTCTCATATTTTACTTTTTTTTTTGATCTAAAAAGATATTTTAGAGATATTGCTCTGACTTTGGAATCCTCACCGTGGGCGGAAGGAAATGAGYGAAAACATACTTAAAACACTAACATTATTCCATAATACTTATGTTAAACCATAGTTTTCACCTCTTTAGCAGTACTTTAACCTGGACGAAATTCCAGCCATGCAGATGTCTGCAGTGGAGRTGTAAATGCTTKGTTTGGGTTTGTCTAAAGCACCATTCCTGCAGCATTASAGAGGAGATCTGCTCTCTGCAGTGACCATCTGATGGTGGCTGTAAAGAACATGGTGCTGAGCAGTGAGGTTGTGTGTAGAYAGAGTACAGCTGCAGAGAGGCACTCACACCTCTTTAATTTAATTTTATTTTCTTCGTTTTACACGTACAAAAGATAAAGATCTTCAGAGAGATGTTCAGGACGCCTTCCACTTCTTCACAGATACTCCACAACTTCCTTCCCAATTAAAAAGATCATTCTCTGTGTTTTTTTCCAGATTTGAGCTCCGCCACTGTCGATGTCATTTTTGGTAAAGCAAAAGGGGGAAAGCTGAGCTGCTCCTCCTGCAGAATCCTTCTGTGTGGTAGTTATCACCAATAAAGGGAGGCACGTCTGACATCCTTGCTCAGCCTTTGAAGGGKCAGACAGGCACAGGAACAACGAGGACAAACCAGGCCTGTGTAGAAATAGTTCATCCCTCTGTAGCTGCTCTAACATCCAGATGATTTTCCCCTGGAAAACACAACATATGTTAGTTTKAAAGGCTGTAACTCTGCAAATTGCCCTCGAACCAAAGATGTTGTAAATGGTAGTTTCGTTTTGTAGGAAATTTCAAAAGATTTATGTTATTTAGTATGCTGGAAGAAGAAAATTGTGACAAAGCAATGGATTTTTACCTTCTTTGCTCATTATGAAAATACAAATATTCTCTTCCTCGGGCATCTTGCAAATAGTTTTGGAAAAAAATTCATTATTTTCTCTGTAGGTTTTTTGTTATCCTGAAACTGTGGTGGTGTGTTCTGTACA
>QVAJ01000061.1:2131009-2163727 GCA_003546035.1 Mixornis gularis | reverse complement strand
GGGTAATACCACACACCCCAACATGAAACCTTTAAAAAAATCATATTTCTTTCTAACTAGAGATTAAGAATGAAGGAAGATACCATCAACATTTTTACTTCAAAAGCCTAAATAATTATAAAGAACTTCTGACCAGTTGTCTGCAACCATTTTCCTCCAACTTAAGCCAATATCAATAATAATTTCCTCTCCTCATGCCACAGAGACAGCTTTATTCAAGGGGTACTATTTTACTAAGCACTGTCATTTTTTAGAGTGGTCGCACATACAATATTTAAAAAACCACAAYGGCAATTAATTGCTTGTGTCATTTATGTTTTTTGGAGTAAGAATAATTATAACTTTTACTAGGAGCAGTCCTTAAATAAATTTTGTGTTAATAATTAATTACTCAAAGGGAACTAATTGCCTGTCACAGGGATGTGCAGCTTTGAGTAATAAATAGCAGGCTGTTCCCATAAACATATGCTGAAATCAGGGGCACTGAGTGATGGAAACTGTGCATCATAAAGAGAACAGTGTGGTGGAAATTCTGCAAACGTAGCATAGACCCTGAGCTGGCAATTACAAACCACAAACCTGCAGTGGGGCAGATTCCCAGCTGGCATAACTTGGTGTAAYGTCACCAAACTGAGAGGCAGCAGCTCAGAATTTGGGTGAGGATTGTGGAGTTGGTGTCACAGATGTCAAAGTGCTTTGAGGTTTTATCCTGGAGGGGTGTCCAGGTTGGGGCACTCAGTTCTTTGCTGTGGTTTCAGTGCTCACCTTTGGACTGTGCACTGMATTGCAATGGTTTGGATCCTGTTCAGTCCCAGCTGGAGCAGTTTGGGGTTTGTTTATCTCTTTCTGTCGAGAGAAATATCTCTTTGCTCAGCCCATTGGTCAAGACACCAGTGTGACTCTACCTGAAGCCCCAGAGAGTGTTAGTACAATGTCTGGTTTTGTTTCATAGCTTCATTATGGGCTTTGTCTGCTTCAGAAAAGTCTTCTTATGGCCTTTGTCAATGTGAAACATGATCCAAAATTTTAAAAATTTATTGGGAAGGAGACTCACCGTTTTCAGAAGCTGAGAGTGCTCTTGTRGTGTTGAGGTTTTCCAGCATCTTCTGCTCCAGTATTTTATCCTCAGTATCTGAATCATATTCCCAGAGCTGGAATGTCCTGACTTCCATTGGCTTACAAGCTACTTCATGACTTCCTTATCAGTGTGTCAAGAGGTTAAAATCACAAATCCCAAATGAAAGTACTGTGCAGGCTCAACACTTGGAGCAAACCTTGACTTATGTTCCTAAATATCTCTTCTACAGAAAAATGGTAAMGACTTTAAAAAACCTCCAACCAAACCCCACAAAACCCAGAAGAAAGATTTAAAAATGTCCTTTTCTTCTTTTTTTTTTGGTAGAGCATCAGGTTTCTAGCCTGAGCTTCAGAGTTCACCTCTGCATAGTGATTCCTCAGCAGAATGTCTTATTGGGAACATTTGAGTTCCCTGCTCTTGCAGTGTTGTTAACTTTGTTTAGTCTTGTATAATCTTTTGTGTAAAAAATATGTTTTAAGCTCAACATTGAGCTAATAAGTGTATGACTAGGTAGAGGATGACCTATTTAAATGTTCTGTCAGATAATAGATTCTGAATCAAAGAGAAATCCCCCTCTAGGACAATTTTCTGARCTTTCTATGGATGAAATACTCTGCAAAGTTGAGACTTTCCAGGACTATGTCCTTAATGTTTCCATAGTCCTGTATTTTCTGACTAATATCTGAAAGGTATTTAGATCACCTCCTGAAAAAAACCCTCATTTTTACATCTTGGGCTTTCTCTTTTTTTTTTTTCCAGGGAAGCCTAAATAATAGTGCTACCCTACCTTACTTTAGAAACCCTGTATGTCTTCTGTGACAGCCAATGAGATTATGGACTTACAGAGCAGTAGATGTTGGCAGAATAATTGAAAGCCTGGTTAGGTTGATTTGTATTATGTTGTAAGATTGCAGAAGATTAAAGATATCTCCCATTCCCAGTGATATCCCCGAGTTAAGATTTAAAGGTTAGCCAACAAAATCACATTTTTTCCCCAGACAGGATTCTTGATCCAAGTAACAAAAGCATCACCACCCTTTTTATCTGCATTTTCAGCAGTATGTCAATCACAGGAATGAAGTGCACAGTTGTAAAATAAGCCATTGTTGTATGGTGATTCTCCTGTAATCTSTTCTAGCATGGCCTTGATAATGCCTCCCTATTAAAATCCTTCCTCTGGTTCCTAATAGCACTGTCTGCATCAAATTCAATTTCTTTTACATTCAAACCCCTAATTCTATATATTTGACCTTGCATCAGACCCTCCACTGCTGAAAGTTTCCACAACTCCACTGAAATGAAATAAATTTAAAAAACAATAGATAAATAGATGTAATTATATATGGAAAAAAAATTTGGCCTCCCATTAAAGAAATAACACTGAATTTTGTTTCTCAGTTATGTTCMCAAAGTAAATTTCACAGTAATGATAACAGCACATTCCTTGCTCTGCTGTTTGATTGATTTGCRTGTAACTTTTCATGAGGATTCTCTCCGTAGTAAATGATCCAGTATTTTAACTAC
Organism: Mixornis gularis; assembly: GCA_003546035.1. NCBI lineage: Eukaryota > Metazoa > Chordata > Aves > Passeriformes > Timaliidae > Mixornis > Mixornis gularis. The sequence goes on along the minus strand of QVAJ01000061.1, from coordinate 2,161,125 downwards.
ATGGTTGGTTATTTTTATTTGATGTTTTTCACTGCAGTTTTTATCACAGTTATTGACTGAATTTATGGAATTGCTCTTTCTGGAGTCACATAAAGCTGTAAGCWCCATGAGCACTGGTGGCACACGGGACTGGCAGTTTATCAGTGATGTTCAGAACTCAACCAGGGGAGCTGTGTCCAGGAGAGAGCCAAGGCAGTGTTTGATGGCACAAAATAACAGATGTGTAATCCATTAATGAAACACTGGGAGCTGTGTGAATAACCATGGAATGAGGAAAAGAGAGTTCTATGCCATTATCTCCACGTTTGGTTATAGAAATATTACACAGATGTAGCCCTGGTTTCGTGCCTGAGRTGTTTTKRTTTTCTGAAATTSTTTTCCCAGGGAATTTTMYGTAAACAAGAGAAGTGTTTTTGTAAACTGTGACTTTGTTTTCATTCCTTTCCCTAGGAGGGACTTCTTGATGTCCCTCTGGTCTGACCAATGTGAGTGAAGAGGTTTTGTCTTTGTTTCACCAATCAGATTGGTCAGTGTAAAATAGTACAAAAGGGAGACATATCCCAACAATAAAGGAGTCACTTTCAGCCTTCTGAATCTCAAAGTCTGTGTCGTTGTGGTGTAAAACAGCATCACACAAATGCAAGAAATATGATCAAACCCATTGGGCCTCCTGCCAGTCTATTTGCTATTCCTCTTTGTGTTATCTTGTATATCTTCCTGCTCTGCCGGGTCTCCCACTGCCATGTGTGTCACTGGTGCTTAGCAAGGCAAGGAATATRCTGTCAGGTAGAATAATTATGGTGATTACTCCGTGGGTTTTTAGTAATACATTTTTAGGGCTCTTTTTCATGAGGTAGAAAACAGTCCTAAAAATTTTTCTCACCTTTCATGACCTGAGTTTAGAAGCTGCTTAGGAAAGCTGTGTGGATTTGAACCATGGAACATAAAAATGGAGGTGAACCTCTGTATTTTGGAGGTGAACCTCTGTGTTTTGGGCTGTTCTGTATAATTTACCATTTTTGATCAATTTGTGCAAGTCAAAAAATGTAAATGGATAAAATGATAAAATTTGAAACCTACATGATGGACCACTAATGATATAAGATTGAAAGGACAGAAATGTGTAGCATTTCTCTATTCTTTTTCACTCCTGCACGAGGAAAGTATTAGGAACTCTCAGAAACTGAATATTTGTAAAATACAGCTTTGACACATTCATATCAATACCAGAACAGTCACTTCCTTTCTTCCAAAATCTGCAGACCATGACAAAGCCAGGAAGCTGCTGAGAAATAAATACCTTGGGAGTGCAACAGACAAGCTGTAGCAAACTGTCTCTACTATATTCCAGAGTGAAATAAAAAGTATTACACTCCTTTAAAGGACATCAGATACAGGCATGCCTTCAGTAATTTAGGTTTTTTTGGAAGCACATTCAAAATAATAAAACACATACAATAGAACATCTAATTGCACGAGGATTTGACTTGGTTTCTAAAAATATGTTTTGAGTGATTTACGAGGGCCTAGATTTTCATTCAGATCTGCACTTGGTGTGTTAAAAGGCTGCTGGTGGTTTCTTTAGGGTTTGTAGCTGTAAGGAGGAACTATGAATAGACAAACAGGACTGACAGTGCTTTAGTCACCAATTACCACSTTATCCAGGTGCCAGGATAAAGCCACTGTCCTTTATCCCAGGAGAGGGGTGAAGGGAATCTCCAGAGAGCTGCTGATGATTTTCAGTGTGAAATCATTCTTCTATCAGCCACCAGGACATTGGTTAACAAAAGTCCCAAGACTTCCCTTTCCTCATCCAACTTATTTTGTATCATTCTTGRCAAAAAGTTCATTTCACAGCTAAATGATTCAGGGGGAAATATMATTTCTGATAAACAATTTAGCTGACCACATTCTGCCAGAGCTCAGACACAACGGCAGCTTCTGAGCCTACACAGCCACAATTCTAACCCCCAAATADATAAATAAGTAAACAAATAAATTAGCACTGCAAGTTTCCTTTATAGTAATGCCTAGAAAGTCTAACTTAACATAACTTGCATGTGTTTCACAGCCTCTTAAAGCAATTTTTTTTTAATCTGTGCTGTGAGTCAAATAGTTGATAKAAAGCTGACACTGGGAAAATAATCTGGAAGAAGAGAAGTGTGTCAATTAGGAATCCTTGATGGCGTGTTGGATGTACAGAGGCTTGGAAATGGGTGGCAAGCTGCATTCTATAGCCCTGCATTATGAATAGCCCAATTGTGAGTAATCCAAATTTCAAAGCACAGGCTGGCCTGAGGAGGTGTATACAAGTGATTAGAATTTCAAAGACCTCAGAATAAACACCAGCTCTTTGATGGGATAATTTATGCATGGAATGGCAGGAAGAGCTGTCTGAGTTGTTCTTGGAAAGTTCACATGGACCAGCATTAAGGTCTTGAAAATAAATTTTGATTTTGGATCACTGGAATGTGAACGCAGTATTGGAGTTCACTGAATTCAGGCATTGACATTGTTCTCCTGTGAAATATGAGTTGGAGGCTGTCAATACTTTAAGATTTGTCCATAAAGAAGACAAATAGCACCAAAGAAAAGAAAACATCATTAGTTCAGTAAAAWTTAAGTATTATCATGCCCCTTGAGGAATACATTTGTTTCAGTTATACCACAACATTAACTGCAAAAGTGAGTCTGGTTTTCTATTTGAATAGGGAGGAGAAAAGGTTGGGGCTCTCTGCCCATCACTCTGCTTTTGGGATATCCCCTGGTTTTCATTCATTTTCTGTCTGAGTGTGAAGTTACATTTTCAGATCTGTGGATTCAGAAGAGCACACCCAGAACTACAAAGCACTGTCTAACCCATTCTCTGCTGTTTGGTGTCTGTCTGGTCTCACTTGTGTTTTTATCATGCTGAACATCACATTRGAAAAGAAGTTTTCAGAAATCAAACATTGTAGAAAATGTTGAATTTCAGTGACTTTGACCTCAAATTTTCAGTCGATTTAGGACTATATTGTGTAACCAAGACGTGAATGAGTTGTAGACAGGGTCGTGTAGTRTTTTTACAGGCTTTGAAATCAAATTTCATGCTTCATCTCCCAAGAATATCAGTGATTGATACAGGATTGAGAGGTGAATACACTGAGTGATGTTCACATCTTCCTTTTAAACTATGGGGAGGAGGTTTTGTCAATGGTAATTGTACCAAAATAATGGTTTCTTGTATCTTTCCAGGCCTAAGACAAAAGGCTGCTCATTTTTTCTAGAAACAAATATACAAAACCAGTTTCAAATAATAATAGTAGAATTTATATTATTGACATATCTTCATTTATTGAACATCATCTATGCAAGTAATCTATCAAGCCTAGCCAGTGATCAAAGCACAAAGTACTTGAGCTTCTGTTATTTGTAACTTTAACAAAATTTTCTGAACTTTAAAATCTCTTACAACTATTCTGAACTCAAGGTTTCAACCCAGAAAAAAAAGAGAAAGGTATTTTTTTTGGAGGAAGCTTGAGTCATCACAAGCATAAAGAAAGATTATCATTTTAAAAGGCACACTAAAAAAAGATTATTGATATACTTGCCTAATGGTAATAACATTTTTTGATGCTTCTCATGACCAAAATTTGCCAGAATGTGAAAATAAGAGCATCCATAGAAAACTAACAAAAAATTTAAACAAAGCACATCTTCTCAGCTGTGGASCTCACTGCTACAGGATATTATCCAACTGAGCAAGTTAATACACATACACATATATTAAACCCTAAATAATTCGAGCAAGTAAAAGATTTTTAACCTTGTTGTATTATTCTTCATGATTCAAGATTTGTCAGCCAATAATTTTTTTGTGTACAATTCTTTCTCTTTCCCTTTATGTTTYAAGAACAAACTGATGCCCAAATAATGGGATTATGGCCAAGACTACTGMTCTGATGCAAAAATGCATCTGTGTTCCTACATCAGAAGTAGGAATTTSCCTTACAGGAAAGACCAAACCTTTGAAGGCAAATTTACCATGGATATATTAATCAGTGAAGCTGAGATATGCTTGCTTACTTAGATAATTTGACCTTCAAATTTCGTGTTTAGATTACTTTGCTTTCAGGCCAGTGTGTGGGAGTGTTAAATGCATAAAGCTGGAGGTGACTAAGGCAGGTATCTTTGGGTTTTTAATTAATACACAATTCAGTCTCAGCATTATGCACAGATAACGTCCCAGGAATTCCAGGACACTCTTCCCCTCACAAAGCAAGCCCTGTGTCTTTGATGGAGATGAGCCAACACGTGTTTTTGTCCTGATGAAATTCCTTTTGTCAGCTCACTAACTGATGAATAATTTAGGCCTTGAAGAAGACAAGTCCAATGATTTGTGTGAGCTGATTGAAAAAAGAGGAAACACAGCCACCCCTTCAGAGACTGATCCTAAACAAGTGTGAGTGCAGGGGGTGGCCATTTCCAAGACAGAGGCTGACATATTTTTAAACAAAAGGTCAGTGGGTTTTGAATCAAAGCAGGAATCATGCTGCATGTGGATTTTGAAACATCCGCTGGCGGGTTTTAAGTTTCTGGATGTGTATTTCCATCCTGCCTTGCATCCTGTCCTCTTGCAGAATGCCACTTACTAGAAGGCTGTTCAATGAGAGGACAGATGACTCTGTTTCATCAGCTTGAATTTGCACACTGAGAGTTTTCCTTCTTCCATAATAGCCTTTGATTCTATCTGTCCCACTTATCCCTTCTTCCAGAGGCACAATCCATCAGCTCTGTAGCATAAGCATATGTGCCTTATGTGCTATCCTGACACAACCTTGGCCTGGTGCTTCCTAAATTATAGTAAGGCCTTAAAAAAAAGGGTTGAGGTGGGTATATGTGCAAGGTTTTCCCCATGTCAAAAGAGTTCAGGACAAAGCTCAGAGGCTACTCAGTTCCTATTGAAATCTGTTTGGAACCAATAAATATTTCTGCTGTTCTGAAACTGAAACAGTTTAAGGGGGTTAAATGCATATACGTACATATTCAAGTAAAATCTGCAAGAGTGAGTAGGAATGAAAGAGTTTTCCCTGAAAATATTATGGGCAAGTTGAGAAGGAGAGACTAAAAAAAAATCACCTCCAAAACAGAGACATCTGAACAGAAAGCCTAGAGCAGGGATGTGAAGTCTTGGAGTAGCAGGTGGATATTTTCAGTTATTGTTGATGGATCTTCACTTTTACACTGACAATAAGAGAAGAGAACAGCACTTTTGGGACTGGTACTTAAATGTTCAAAGGTTCATTTAAGCATCTAGATGTCTCATTAATAGACTCCTGTTGCATACATTATAATTCCCTTCACCAAGTACAATATTCCTCTGAGGTGTCCTAGGTGTGAAGRCTCTTTGTGTGGAGGTCTGCCTCAATAGAAATGGTTCAGCAAGCAAATGACTTTCCTGAAACTCTTGAGACATTTAATAGGAATGGGAGAATAAAGGCCACGTTCAATGACTATTGAAAGTTACAGACCAAAAGTATTGTGAGGTGAAGGGGAAGGATGAAGATGTGCTGTCCCTGTTAAATATTCTGAATAACTTGGAACTGTGGCACTTTCCACAGCGAGGTCTGAAAGTGAGCTCTAAAAATCTTAAAAATGGAAGTGCCAGGGCTATTTCCTTTTGGAAATGTGCCATTCACAGCTTGGTGTGTTGTTTCTTTGGTTGGGTTTTGTTTTCCTTTTCCTATTTGTATTAGGACAACAAATCATTCATAGCTTGCCGTTATAGAAATAGTTTCTATCTGGAGTTATTACAATTGCATTTTCAAACCAGGTCTTTAGTCATCCACCTTTTAAAACCAAATCCTGAAACTTACAGGCATTAGGAATCATACACTGAAGAGAAAATCCTGGATATTGCAACCACTCCTGTCTTTGCTGTAACAGCTTGTCTGCAGAGAAAGAAACGTGACCCTGGTAAAGGTCATGTAATGACTGAGTATCATTTTCACTTCAAGGCTGTGAAAAATACTCAGAGGCCAAAATCTGGAATGATGTAACACATTACTGCAGAACACAGTAAGTAAGGCTTTGTTTTTATCTGGAAGTAGGCTAGGAAAATTAAAAGCTGTTGGTTTGTTAAAGTCAACAGCTTTTCTTGCTCTTCTGAGTGAGGTAGGGTAAATATTTACAGAAACATTAAAGCATTGAAAGCTTTTCTGTAGCCAAAATGGTGTTCAACAGAAAAGGAGTAACATTATCAATTTATAATTTGACAGAAGAAAGGAGTCGTCCTACTTTTGGTGTCCAATAGAATTTCATTTAACTGATCCCAGAGGCCATTTTAAGCATCTTGCAGCCAACAAATAAGATAACCATCTATCTAGTTTACAAGGTCAGATTGTTGACACATTGATCTTATTTCATAATCTTTAATAGACTGTTCCCAATTTAATTTGACTTTTATATCCTCATACCTGCAGATGCTTTTGCTCAAATGGCATCACTGTCACCCTACACCATCTGTAGCATTGCCAAAGGCTAAATTAAAATCACGGCTTTTTAAATATTCTCTTTCCATATTACCATTGCATTCAATGCTAACGCTCATTTTAAAAGACAATAAAACATGAAACTGCAAGGTTCAGCTACAATTTTATACTTAACACTGCAGTATAATTGGGGTTTAGAATGTTGTGCAAAGTGTAATGACTGAAAAGGCCTATTATAGAGCAGCTAATCATGTAGATGTGATAAATCTGTTTCTCCTCGCATTCAATAAACTCTTTTCTTTCCCTTGATATTGCAGCAAAGAAAGCAATTAACACATTATTATTATTTTAGTAGGCCACAATTAAAGCAGTGTCGAATTAATACTGTAAGCAACTGTCTCAATGCATTGGATTTTTTATAAGAAAAGACAACAAACGTTTGTTTTTCAGAGAATTATCACGGTAATACTGAACTATAGCAAATGAATGCAGCAACCATTTGTACCAAACTAGATCCATGAGCAGTAAAAGTGGATAAATRTCTTTTAAAAAACTTTTTTCTCTCACCAAGCTTCACTATAAACAGAAGTTAGGATGACCTTCTTTCASGGTAGGAAAGTACATGATGCCTAATAGCACTCCTGAGCATTGGGAACAACTGGCTGCTGAACTGGTGTCAGTGTCACCTCATGGTGATGTCTCTTTTCCAGTCTGTTCCACTGAGGTGCTGCAAAACCTGAGAAGCTTTGCCACAGGGTGTAGGTGGTGTGAAGTGCTCACCTGTCTCAAGAGTAGAGTTAAGAATGTCTGGAGATGCACAGGGGAGGTGAACTAGGTCAAATTCTGGCTGGAGTGAAATTTCCTGGTAGCCTTGATTAGTACCATGTCCTCGTGACGGAAAAGGTTCAAAGTGAGAATGATAATTTATGTTTCTTCTAAGATCAGGGTGGATCCATACTTGTCCTACTCCCATGCCTGTTATTAAAACATCAAAGGCAGGAATCAATAGTTTGTGCCCAAGCCTTCAGGGTATGCAGAATACTGAWCCTGCTGTACCTGTGATGGTAATGACACCTTGCACATCCTCTGCTTGTCATACCAGCACTGTTAGATATTGATTTCCTGGTCTCCACACAGGAACCAGCCTTACCTCAAAGTAGACTTAAAGAAATGGTTCAGCATTTGCAGCTCCAAAGAACATACTTTATTTTATGGGGGTCCTAACTCAAACATGAGTTTTGAAATTTGACACGAAGTTGAGGTGAAAGTGTCTCAAAATTTGTACAAGGACTGTTGACATTTACTTAAAAAGCTCAAAAAGGAGAGACAAAATAATGATCTATAAATTATTTTATTCAGGTYAATAAATCCTTAGATTTGTTTTCCTGTTTAGAAAGACATTTTAACATGAGAACCAAGAATTTTTCTGGAAAGTACTCTTAAGAAGAGTAGGATTTGACAATGTTCAGACAAATAAAAAATACAAATCTTGCTCTTCACACCAATTAGTTGGATAAGGCACTGCAATATCCCTTTCTTCACAGAATATTATGTACTTCAAGTTACTTTGAGCACTTTTCTAAGACAAAGGAATTKTTTTTATTATTTTCCATAAGATAATATAAAACAGCATAAAGAGAGTAATATTTCTTGGTTTTTGCCCAAGTGTTAAATATGAAAAGCCCATAGCAGTACAAACTAAAATCAGTACAAACTAAAATCCAAGGGGACAGTGGGCTAAAATCCTCTCGTAAAATAATTATGGAATTGCTAAAATGAAGCCAGTTTCAGCACTAGAAATTCCAACCAATAATCTTTTCCTAAACATTTCTTCCCTTTTCAGTAGGTTTTTGCCTTTTCTCTCAAAAAGTGTCCTCTGCTCTTGTTCCGTGGGCTCACAGACATGCTCTGAATTTTGCCTGACCAGTATTTCTCTCTCTCATAAGGCACTGAATTAAACTTGTGGATTCACAATACATTTGGGAAGAAAATCTGGGTTAAAACAATAATTAAATCTGATCCACCTTTTTTTTTTTTTTTCCATTGTAGATAATCACTTCATAAGTTATTCTGCCATCACTGCAGGTCTGCACAATTTGATGCGAACAAAGCRCTCTTTTTTTTTTCTTTTATGTAGAGATGTTTCTACATAGGTCCAGTGAAATGGAAGGTTGAGAGGACATAGGAGTATCTGATAAATAAAATACAYATTTGAGCAACTGCTGCAGTGGAAGGGATTTGTAATTCAGAAGATGGTATTTCAGGCTTTAAGAAGGATAAAGAATAACATAAGAAGGAAATATTTTATCTCTTTGAGAAAGCTGACAATCTGGAGAATCACCACAGAAGATCAAATACCAAAATAATTGGCCTTCCAGAGTGTGCTGAAAGGCCCGACTTTATAAAATGCATTCACTCTYTTCTTAAAGATCTGTCTGCAAGACACAATTCTTCTTTTTCTAGTTACAATAAAGGCTCACCAGCCCTGGAAATGGAAAGAATGTGAGATCACTTCATGAAATATGCTTCGGTTATTGAGATGGAGGTCTATGGATTAAAACCTGCATATGGGTGAAGGGAAATTCTGTGAGGAGGAACAAGGAGACAAGCCTAAAAATCACCTGTTGAAATGTCTAGAGGGTAAAGAAGTTTTAGGTCCACCAAAGCTGAGTGCTCTGATATACCTGGTAACTCTTGCCTACATTGCAAATGGGTTATGAAGGTCTGGGCCTTTTTTCATTTACCAGAGATACAAATGAAGGCTAAGGAACTCTCACTTAAGGCTGAATTTATCCCATTTTTAAACTCTGTGGAAAGACTGTGAATATGAAAACCATGGGATCCCCTCGGGGAGTTCATCTAGGAGTTTCTTTATACCTATTTTTCAGAACAGATAATACCATACTCTGTTGTATTTATGCAATAATWCCTTTCTCTCTAACTTTATCTAACCTTTACAGAGATCAATAGTCACTTAACTGTTAGACCAGTGTCCTTCTAGGAAACAAATGTAGCAGGTTTTTTCATATCGCAAAGGTCATGAGGGGAAGAGTCTTGAAATTTTGAATTAATGAGAAATAAACTCCATTTTTATAGTGCTGGGAGTCCACGCAACAAACAGCACAGGCAGAATTCTCATGAGTGAGTATGAAATTTCACGAGCACAATGTTCTCATCAGCATTTGGACCATCTAGCATACAGATGCTAAGCCCAAAATATCTTTCGCAGTGTTTGCCTCATTTATGAGTTCTGGTAAAYAGTAAATCCAGTGAATTCATTGTGTTTATACAGTAGAGGTTTTTAGATTCAGTGTATCTAATTACCAAAGAGAATGCAGTTGGGAAAACATTCTATCAAAAAAAATAAAAGGCTATTTATTATGTAATTTCATGTCTTGCCACCATCTGTAATATCACAGGATTCCATGCAGAGAAACTCTTCCCCAATCACATCAGAATTTGGCTYATCCATGTCTCAGTGCTCAGAAAGCCAAGAACCAAGAATGTCTCTGATGAAGCTGCCTTATGTCTAATTAATTGCGGATAAAAAAATGTGTTTCCAATATTGACATTTCTACACAAATTTGAGGAAAACTAGCAAGCGTGCTCAGATTATCTCAACAGAAGAAAAAAAAAAAGGGATATGGTGGAACAAGATGCTCACTTGGCCAGCAAGTAGCCAAACTGGAAGGCTGTGTGATAAATGACATTTTGAAATACACCCAGAAAGAAAAAATGCAAGAGGACTGTGTGGGTAACAGATATATGATCTTTGCAGAAGATGAAATTAGGAAAACATATGTCTGCATTGCCTTTTTAGCTGAAAAACTTAATTTTTTTTTTCCTAAGGGTTGAATTTTAGGTAGCAGCATGCAGCAAACTGGGAGAGATTTTTAGTCAGATCTAATGATGCCTTTGCAATAAGACTGTTCAACAACAACAACAACAACAACCCTCATCATCTATCCCAAACAAAGGGAAGAATTACTTTTGCTATAATTGTCACTTAGAATAAAAGAGCAGAGGCCAAATGTGGGAGCAAACATGCACAGGAATTGAAGACTCCTTTTCTAGTTGTTTGTACTCCAACGTTTGTAGTGTTTCTTCTCTTAGGTAAAGGTTTTACAGCTAATTACAAAGGGATGAGAAATGTGATGTTCTTAAGGAAGCTTTGTGTGATGTCTTTCCAGTGCTGRTTTAGGGGGTTCTCTTGTACCTGAGAGACTCAGTGCTAATCAGAGGATGTTGTAACAATTGAAATAAAAAATTAGCTCTATTTTCAATAAAGATTAAATGGCTGCAGCCTGGCTGTGAATRACAGCAGGTTTTTAGCATAAAGTGATTTTTTTCTTTGCTTTTGAATATTACTTGCTCCAGTTACTGAGCAATAGGTGATGTGTTGAGGATTTAGGAAAACAGGGTATAAAACCATATAAAACAGTATCTAAACCCATGATTTTGCAGCCATGCTCAGGTATGTGATTGGTTAGAGACAAGCATCAACTCTTTTACTCTCTTTCCAAAAGGTCTGGAAGCAGGAGAGARCAGGGGATGAGAAACAGGGAGAGAAAGAGAACTCAGCATCTGCATCTCTTTGTCTCCTTTGCATAAATCCATCTCTGGATGTTGATTATTTAAATCACTGGGAAAAGGAGCCAGTATTTATTGCTGGTGTGCAATCTGGGTTTATTCAGGCRTGAGAGCCTGGCTTATACTCTTTGGTGAACAAGGGTATTTTTCTTTTGTATTTCAGACAAAAGAAAAACTCTTTCTTTCCTTAGCTGGGCATATAAGTTCTCAATATTTTTCATCTGCACTGTAGACGCAAGACAAAACTTTGGTAGTGCCAAAAAAATGGAATTGTGACTGTCCTAAGACTCGTGATCTCATGGCAGATTCTGCATCAGATGTTTAAGACTTCTRTGGGCAAATTAAATATAGCTGGGCAGTCTATAAAGGAACCTATTCAAGGAAACCTTTGAATTTCAGGGTTATCTTTCAATATCATCAAAGTGAAAAAAATAAAATCCACTTTCTTGTCCTATTTTCTTCAACAGTAGAATATGAAATTAKAGATCTGTTTGAAAAAATATAATATCAGAGCATCTGATTTTAACAAGCTTCAAGACTTATACTCTTCTTCTGGTAGAGGTTAATGCATTTTGGCATTTCATTAGTAAACATGTCCTTTTATTATAAATTACATCTGCAGTCACTGTTTGGTGTGTGTCTTAAGAGTAACAGTGTTCAAATTTATGCTTCTACATAATCTGTTATTTACCAGCATTATTTAAYACTGCTATTAATGATTATTTACAATTATTTTTAAAGTATTATTTATATTAGTTATAATAATTATTTATACTGTTACTTAAAACAGTAATTTTAGTAAGCAAATATTAAATTTAATAGGAAATCTGAAGCAGTTTGGATATGATATTCATCTCGGCTTAATGCAATTTCCATTGGTGATTCACTCGCTAAACTTAGAAATATTTCCATTAACATGATTTTGCATAATCTGGTGATTAATAGTAGATTTTCTATTTTAATACGGGAAAATTCTTTACAGTCTAAGTTARTGTCAGAATATATAGAGGTTAAACTGAAGGCTTGTTACAGCTGTGACTGGAGTTAATGCAATAAGCCCATAGAGGCAGTGCTGCATTAGGRCACAAGATGCTCCTGAGTAGGATTTTCATGGAAAATAAGAAATAAATTCTTATGACAGCACTCCTATGACAGCACTTTATCACTCAATTTCATGGATATTTTTTTACCTCAAACACATCTAAAATATTTGACTGTGTAATAAAGTAACACTTATAGGACACCTCTGTTGTATTCTTGCTTCTTGGTAAAAGGCAGCACGACTTGAGTCTGCTGCAATTTAGCTCCTCTTGTAAAAGATGAAACATTAAATTTGGTACCTAATCTCAAAGTTGATGAATTGATGAACTATATGTAGTATGTTCTCAGTAAATCTTGGCCACAGAGAGTATTTTTTGTTTTTCTTTGTCTTTATGTGTTTCTTCCCTATTGCAGATGACTTTTGTAGATTTCTTTAGGTGTTGTTTTTTCCATTCAACTGAATGCTTTTTTTCCCATTCAACTGAATTCAACTGAGTATATTTCTGTGTTATGGATCTCATTTAAGGAATTAATCATGATATATACTGTGATAGCTCTTATCATTTTGCTTGTTTCAACTTCAGCACCTTGGTATGTCCTTCCACGAGGTAATTTGTATGAAACTTGCTTGTTGAGAATTGTSTATCTTCATTTACCAAGTCATTTTTCTTGATGGTAACTGCTCTTTCTCACTGTAGCCATACTGGACAGTAATTTTCATGTTAAATGCTGTTCCTATTGCTTCCTTCCYTCCCTAGTGAAATTGGGATGGCAACCCTACCCTACAGAGTTGACACATGATTTTGTATTATGTCTCCTGTGACTTTTATCCTTCCTGCCTCTACCAGCAGACCTGTATCGCTCAGAGCAAAACARAATCTTCTGTTTTCCATGAAACCTTGCTTTTTTTGGTTAAAGAAATAAGAGATATTAGTGCTGAAAAATGAAATCATTAACCAAATAAAGCTAATGACAGAGAAAATGAGGAAGTCACCTTTTGACAAGCTCATGGGTGAATGTTTATCCCCAATTCAGTTCCTATTTTTGTGCCACTGTCCTTGACTTTGGGCATTTTGCCTCACCTGCCTCTGCTGCAGTTTCTGGTGTGTGACACGGGCACCACACAGCACTGCCAGGCCTGAGGTTTCTGTCTGCCCTTCCTGGGCATGCATGAGGCTCCTCATGGAGTTAGGACTGGGAGAGCCACTGAATTCAAATATTTACAGAAACAGCTCTATGTTATCACAGGACCTCCAAACAGATCAAGCCCAGCTGGTTTTTGCTCGCTACTGCCTTTAACAGCTCCTTCACTGCAGCAGTTAGTGAGGAATTATTTGATGTACACTCCAAAGTGTTGAGGTCAGSGGTGTTTTTACACAACCACACTCACACTCGTGCACTCCCCAGCCAAGGGAAGCACAGACATTCTGTCAGAGCATGGACACGGGGTGAAAGCAGCCTTCCATCTCACACATCCTGCACCATGAGGGGCAGGAGCTCTGAGCCCATGGCCTGGATGTTCTGGATCACTCCTCCAGTGACCATTGAGGGATTCTGACTCCCAGGCACCAAAGTTAACAGCCAGAATTAACCCTTCCCCACGTCTTGGTTTGTAATTCTACTGAGCTTTACAAAACTATTTAAAAAAAAAAATCATATCTGAGTTGTCAATGCATTGCCAGATGAATAAATTAAAGGAAAATTGCCCATATTTAAATAAATTTGCCAAGCAGAGACTGAATCATTCCAAGTCCAGACTGAATCATTCCAAGTGCAGAGATCCCCAGGAAGAGACGCTTTTGGGTCAGGAATATACTGAGAATGAAATGTTTTTGATGAGCATTAGTCATTATATACCTGCTCTGTTAGTGCCTGGTGTGTCTCTCTTTGCTTTCTGCTGTGCTCCTGCTGTCCTGCCTTGGGGATGCTCTTTAACATAATCTGGCAGTTCCACTTTTCTTCCTGTTCTGTGAGCAATTTCTTTTAAATCTTCAACAGTCTCAATATACTCAGTATTTTTAGTTCAAGAGGATGAGCAATTTCTAGGGCATTAGTAAATGCCTCTTCTTTTTTCCTCTTTTTTTTTTTTTATTAGTCATCTTCCAGATGCATTGAATAACTTTCAAAACAAGGCTTGTCTCTACTTAACAAAGTTAAATTCATTGAAGCACTTCCTGTTACTAGGAGAAATAGAATTACTGAAACTGAGCTAAATGCCTGACATCATTKTTTCCAGGGGAAAATATCCTTGTTGTAAGTGGTTTTTACCCAAGATTTAGCATTTTTTTGTCCCTCAAAAATTGCTGGTTTGCTCTAAATATCATCACATCTGTTATTATTATTCCTAGTAGTAGTAGTTTTGATAATAATAATAATAACTACTAAAGTTGGAGTCCTGAGGTRCCTTTTTTCTTTAGTAAAAGTAAAGGCAAAGTTCAAGGAAGGTGTTATTTCTTGCAAAAATTATTACAACAATTGAACCAAAACRTTGCTGACTGAATTTCCCTGTATGGGCTCTTTATCCCACAGGCTTGGTAATTTGTAAGTCTAATATATTTCTATTATTTTATAAAAATGTGTCTTCTACCCATAATCCAGCACTATTTTTTCTCTCCCTTAGGGATCTTTAGAAAGCTTCAACAGCTTGATGATGCTTTTTCTGGACTATTTAACTACTGTCACAAAATTTTAGCTTTCACTTGGAACCATTTTTGGTAAGAACAATTTAAATAGCAAAGTAGAAATGTTCTTTATTTCCAAAAACTGTCTCTCAAAGGGAGGAAAATGCAATTAGACAGGTTCTGGTAAGTAATTTATGTGTAAGTCCTTGGTTCTGCCTTGTCAAWTCTCTGCACAAGCCACAACTGCCAAAGAAGAGAGGCACACGTGGAGATGAGGCCAAGGAAGTTTTGTTCTCTGAAAAATGATTTGAGAATTGTCCACATCTTCTGTAAAAATATAAAAATGTTTTTGAAGATATAGAGGGTCTATTGAAATGTAAATCTCTAGTTTATAGGTGAAAAATTAYATAGAGAGTGTAAATAATTTCCATAAAAACCTAATGAAGTTTGTATGTTGTTGCTACCTTTGTTCTCTCTTKGAAAGTGCACTGTGGTTCCATGTTCTGTCCCTTTCGTCTTGCAGCAAACACAACTTTCAGAAATATAAATACTATTTTTCCCCCTCCAGATCTGTCAGTAAAGGGCTGAAAATGCATTTCATGCTAGAGACTCACTTGATCTTCACTTTGTTGTCTTTAACTCTTTCCTCCTACTCTCGGCCAAATCCTTGATTTTGTCTATTTATTTATTTGGGGGGAGGTGGAGCTGCCCTGCTTCACACAGCTGTGGTTGTCACATAATGTTTCCTTTCATCTGTATTTCAAGTATTTCAAGTATTTCAAGTATTCTGCTCCTTTCTGAGGTCTGGTGAAAGCTTTACAATGTGGCCAAGTGTTACTTGTCCACGTAAATGCTGACTCTGCCAAACAGAGGATAAACCCACACAGATTTCATAATAACCCAAGAGTTATTTYCCTTTGGAGTGTGACATCCTCGTTGAGAAGGTGAATCTGTACAAGCAGCCAAGGCAGGCTGTAAGAACCAGCACTGGGGAAAAACAAGACATCAGTGTGACCCTTCTGCAGAAACTGAATTCAGTTGGTGTAAGAATAATAATAATAATAATGAGGAGGAATAAACAGAGAAGTCCCCACCTCAGTGGTGCTGAATTAGGCTGAATTGCCTCTCRTGGAGTGTGCTTTTTGCTCCCCACTGCTGAAGTGCCGTGTGTGTTCTGGAGCAGGAGATGAGGCTGGTGACAAAAAGGTTAAGAGCTGAACACAGAGAAGTATCTGCATTTTAAACTCCCTGCCTTGATCTCCCCAGAAACACAACAGTGCTTGCCTACACAGATGAAAAGCAGAGAACTTCTCGAAAAGGTTAACATTTGTCTTGTGCTAGTCTAGACAGTCAGATGTGATGGTTAAAGAGGTACAAAATGGCCTTTACTGTGGTAAAGTTTTGTGTTGTCTGTTACTCTTGCCCCTCTTGACATGGGWGGAAAAATTCTTTTGTAAAATTCCCTTTGATATGAGAGGGGAATTAACAGTTACTGGAAAAGGTTTGGGTAAAATATAATTTTTTTCTATGTTGTATYTTTCTTGCATTACTAATAGTTGCCAAGGAAACCAGCAGAACTCTAAAGTCTTCTGCTAGAAAGGCGGTTATGGTTATAAAACAAGGTCATTTCAAACTGTGCCTGCAGATTACAAAAGTGCTAGTGGGGCCCTGCCATGGGTTCTGTTCTGCAGACTGGTGCCTGTTACATGTTCAATTTCAATTAGATTAAAAATTTTTATACTCATCAATAGTTAGTGGGTCTTTATTTGGGTTGGTGTGATTTTGGTTTTGTTTTTGTTTGTTTGTTTGCTTGTTTTTTGGTTTTTTGGGGTTTTTTTGGGGGTTTTTTTTGGTTGGTTGGTTTTGGGGTGCCTCCAAATTATTCTGATTTACCTCAAGAGAAACTATTGTACACTGACTGTGAAGGTTTCCTSTCTGGATTGTCACATTGCTCTAGAACCCTCTCTTAGAATCCAGGATCTGTCAACCTGCTGTGCTTCCTTTTCTTGGGAAAAGTGGATACTACTCAGTAGTGTCTGAACCTTTTAATACAATACCAAAGTAACTCGTAGCAGTCTTTGTACATGAGCTGTAATTATTTTCCAAGAGGTTAAGCTTGGCTCTTTGCCTTTCATCTCCAAGGGCACTGTTTTTTACATTTCACGTTGTCCACCCTTGTCAGGCACAGCTATGAGCCTTGGCACATCCATCATCAGGCTTYCAGGGAAAAAAAACATGCCAACATTTGTAATAAATCTTTTTAAGGAACAAATTCTCATGAACTTTTTCTCCTGTTGAATTTACAGGTCTGACGTTTATTACCTCACTGATTTCAGCTAAAGCCTAAGGAGGAAATTGATTTAGGATGAAAACAGGTAATAATAGCTTGATTAGAATAATTTTCAGCTTCAAAGGACCCTCATGCCCTTCTGCATAAAATAATGATCATAAAATCAATTTGTGTATCTCTGATTCCTTTTTTGCCTTTTCTGAAGGTGACGTTCTTTGCAAAGGACACATTAGTCATGGTGTTTTACTGCTTTGAATAGCACTTTCATTTCTGATTTGCTTAAATACTTTATTTTCCCAGCTCAAACACATTCGAGTTGTTAAGACAATCAGAAGTGATTGACARCTATGAATACTTCTTCCAGAAAGTGCCACAGACAATACACTAATTTTTGGTCCTTAACCAAGCTGTTTCTGGCTGTCACCCATCACACACAATTTACAATTTACTCCTGTGTTTAATTTTTGTCGTCTTTGTGATGGAGAGGACAAATCTGATGCTTAGAGTGGTAGCAGTCAAAAGCTATCCGTGACTACTCATGTTTGGTGTGACCAAAGTGTGTGCAGATGTGTCTTGCTACCTCACTGTTGGTTCTCTCACGTGTTCTCAGCATCTCCTGGAATTTAGGAAGATCTGTTGCCCACACTGAACTCCAAATCCTTCAGCCTCTGAGGCAGCTTGCTTAAAAATCTCGGTGTCTATAGGAAAAAAAGGTGATGTTGACACAGTCTGTGTGTCACATTTGTGATTTTCAGCAGAGGGAAGTTCAAAGAACTTCTTGCAGGCATCCATAGGCTTTATATTTTGAATAAAGGGATTGGATTTGAAATTTGTACATTTATTAGTACAATAAAAGGAATTTTTATCTGTATTTCTGTCGATGATGCTCATCAGTGTTGTATCTCAATGTTTTCATTTGGGAAATATCTTCAAAAGGCAGGGAAGTGTTGTTACTTATTGCAGGATGGTGAGAAGCAGCTACAGAAGATTCTGGTGGGATCAAAAACTTTGAGGAAAAGGTTGAAGGGACMAGCTACAGTTCTCTGGTTCCCCAGTGTGAATATTTGACCTTCTACCACCAGTGAAGCATTAGAAATTATTTCAGAGGAGAATAGTTGCTGGCAGAGGAAAAACTTTTCACACATCTGAAAGCAAACCACTCTGCCACAAAAAGTTCAAATGTTCAGAAGTTCAGTTCCTGTGGAGCATAATATGATTTTGTCTGGACTTCTGATACTTTAATTTTTTATCTCTTTAATATTATAAAAAAATAATAAAGAAATGTGCCCTAAAGTTTTTGCCATTGTGTTTTGATTGTCAGTTGCATGTTCCTGTGAATGAACTTGTGCAATTTTGACTTTTCTTCATCTGCATTTGGTAGTGCAGGTAGATTACAGACTAAAAGTTACTGATTGTGATTAGGTGATCCTGAGTCTCAATATTGTTCTTATCAATCAGTTTTCTTTTCAGCATCAGGTATTCACACATGTAGTCATTTCCTTTGGCATTGTTATTCTTTGATTATAAATGCCCCATGAGTAAGGCATTATATGAGGGAAGCAGAGTTTACTTTGAGGACTGACATTCTTTTTCTTTCTCGACTTTGATTTTTTTAATGTCTCAGTTTTCTTTTCCAATAGTTATGAGTAGGAGAGAACTACTGTGATAGCCCAGTAGCTAGGACATATCTTAATTTGCATGTTAATTTTATTTTATGACCTTTCATGACTACCACATATGCCAGGCTTGATTCTTTTCAAGGGTCCAGCTCCATCTCTTTTTCCATGTATGGAAGGGTTCCCACTTGGATAAATCTTTCTGTTAAGGGCTGCTTAGCAGTCAGAGGAGTCTGTCAGGAATTGATCAGGGATAATTTATTGACACTGTTTTGCCTAGACCCCGATTCTTTCCAGTACAGATAAATTTCAAGATTTAGTATGTATTTAATGTTATTTTTTTAACTGCTGAGAACTGAAGRGGAGCAGGATTAAATCCTTTAYATTCTAGAAKGAGACAAATATTATGCCTTTTKTTGTTGTTGTTGTTTGTTAGTTTGTTTTCTTTCTTTCTTGCAGAAAAATGGGAGAATTTWGGTACTTTGGTACCAGGATCATTCTAGCTGGAAAACTCCTTATAATTTTATTTGTTTCACTRTTTCCTACATTAACTGATTTACTAGAAGCTTTTGGAGGTTGAAAATGATGACGCTGTATTAATGGCATAATGGCAGAATTTCTTCTTCCCTTTTTCATTAAGATGTGTGTCTCAATACTATTGTATTCTTTCTTACAAACCAGAAAGCCAGACTCTCCAAGGAGAACACTATGCTTTTATCATGATGTCAATTCTGTCACTAACAGCTCTCAAAATGCAGAGTAGTCATATATGTCAAGAAGAATTATAACTATACAGCCTGCATCACACTTCTTATTTTATCTCCTTGCAAGTATACGCCAATATTTTTCCTAACTTAATGTCCAGAAAAGTAAGAATAATTGTCCTTTGCATAAGCAGATGAATCTGTAGCTTTTTATTCACAGCCTGGCAGTACTGGCATTTCTATATATATATATTTTTTTGCCTATAACAATTAGTCTTCACAATGGTCAGATTTTATCATTAAAAGTATACCCTTGATCAGTCCCTAGGCACAYGGTTTTACCCAAATATTTGATCCTTGGAAGTCTGCCAGTACTTTCAGACTAAAAGATTACTTGAAGTTTCTTTTACATAATGCATGCCAAATTGTTCTTCTCCTGGAATACTTACAGAACTATTTCTGCTATTCCCAGAGCRCCACTGAGTAATTCCTCACTGAATTTCTTACTGTACTGAATATTCATGAAAACTTATGAAATATGATGATGTTTCTTCTAGCAGTGGTTTTTACAGTGTCTTATCCAGAGAGTTTTACTTTCTTATGGCTGGCTTGTTCCAACTGTTACTTTTTCCCTCTTATGGTTGGATGAGTCTTCCAAGAGCCATGGTCATTGTCAAGTCCAGTCCTTTCCTAGCACAGATGACAATATCTAATCCTTTTCCTAGTTTAGCAGATTTTAGCAGGTATTTAAATGCCTTTATTTGATATTCCTATTAAAATATTGTCTCTAGACAGCATTATTATGATGGAAGAATTTTCAAACTAATTTTGCCRGTGTCCAGTTCACACCTGGTTCTCTTGGTACACTAGGACAGAGAACTGAATGCCAGAGTATCATCAGACATGGAGTTGTCACTTCCATTTCAGTACCCCAAATTAGCTCCAGATTAATTATACATTTTAATCAGAAGTGTCTAAACCAAKGATTTTTTTCTTTTCAGTGATTTGCTTCATATTTTTTAATCACAGTTTTATAATTTCAGTATCTGGATCAGTCTTGTGACCCAGGCTCCTCTAAGAACTCCCCTGGTGAGGGGGCAATGAGRTGATGAGGAACGAGCAATCAAGTGCTGTTCCATAGTCAGATAGAGTTATATTATTGCTCAGTACTTATTGCTATTTTTACCAACCGTGCTTAATTAGAATATTTCAAGTAAGCGTAGAGCATGTACCTCAAACATTCATTTTGGTGATAATGCATGAGGGAGACTCCTGCAGAAGAAGCCAGAATCACAGAGGACAATGTTTGCTCTTTGATTTATATCTGTTTCATTTTCCCCAAGCTTCAGAATAGCTCAGTATCAATCTGATTCTCTTATCTCTTTGACTAGCTTGAGTTAGATCAAAGAACTGTGTGTTTTCAGAGAATCTGCATAATAGTTATAAATACACTGAGCAACTCCTATCTTGGTGATAGCTTCTGCCTTCCTGGAAAAAATATTAAAATGCTATTGAAAATAAGAAATATTGAAAATAAAGAGAAGAAATAATCATAATAAAAAGAGTAGTAGTGGCACAAACACCATCCTCTCACAGAGACCTGTACAGGTGTTTTGTCCTCCACACTACCAGACCAAACATCTGACTAAGAGTCTAAAACTGTACTGCAGAAGTATCAGAGCTAAGGAGCTCCTCTGGAGAACATCCTATAAAATGCTCTCATTTTGTAAAATGCTTGGAATAGTTTTTGAGATTCTGTCCTCTTCAAAGCTCATGCCAGAACTCAGGCTGCTTATGGGTTTAAGAGGAAAGTAGGACATGTGCGTGTCCAAAAAATGACAGGACTATATTTTGGAGTGACTCTGCAGGCATCTGACTGAGCAATGCTGTTTTGTGCTTAAAATTGCTCCATCCTTTGCTTTTCTCAACCAGTAGCACTTTTCCTGTTCCTGTGTGCTTCCAGTAAGTAATCAGACAGACTCTGGTGTGCCATGAAAATTAGCGGGCTTCAGTCACAGTAATTTTCCATCTTGGACTCCGTTTGTGTTGATAACTTCCTTTGGAAGTCCAACAACAAAAAATGTTGTTCCACTTGGGTTGTTATTCGGGGAAGAAAGATCAACCCCCCAGGCTGTTGATTAAAGCCCAGGAGCTCATTAGGCAGCAGGAATTGCTGGGAGCAGAGAGTGCCCTCACAAGGGGAGCCTGACCTGGGCCCTGCCCACCAAGGCCAGGCCTAAGGAGGCCTAAGGAGGCCTAAGGAGACCTAGGGATGTCCAACAAGACCTAATGGGGCCTAATGAGACCTATTGAGGCCTAAGGAGACTAATGAGGCCTAAGGAGACCTAAGGAGGCCTAAGAAGGCCTAAGGAGACCTAAGGAGGCCTAACAAGACCTAAGGAGGCCTAAGGAGGCCTAAGGAGACCTAAAGACGCCTAACAAGACCTAATGGGGCCTAAGGAGATCTAAGGAGACCTAAGGAGGCCTAAGGAGGCCTAAGGAGGCCTAAGGAGGCCTAACAAGACCTAATGAGGCCTAAGGAGGCCTAAGGAGGCTTTCTGAGCTCCCAGGGCAGCCCCAGGTGTTGGGGTGGTGTCGCCCTCCCTTGCTTTAGGGATGGGTAAAATTGTATTTATGGCCAACTTCAAAAGCAAAGATAGTTTGTTTTCCTGACTGGGTTTGGTAAAGATAAAAGCGTGAAATGAGAGCTTTTCTAGTCAAAATGGAGACATCTGCAGCTTGTGTTTAATGAAAAGCTTCTCCTGAGGTGTTTGTATAAAGCTGCAGTGAAATGTGCTTCTGTCCACTCTGTGCCTTTCATTGTGTCCCTTTTTAAAAATGCTTAGGGYAGATGGTGGGAAAAGAAGAAAATAGACAGTATATCCAAAGAAAACAGAGTTAAAAACCTTAAAATTACTATAATATATTATTATTTTCAAAATTTGTGAAATATTTGCAAATGTAAAAATGTGTGTGATTAAAATATGACAGTACCAATTTATGAAAAAAATTAATAATTAAGGAACTGAATAAAAAGGAATATTATTTTTTAATTAATAGTTCAGTACTGATGCATCTCTTTATTGGCTCCCTATACCAACTTGTCCCTTCCCTAATTTATTTTTAATACATTTTGTTCTCTAGAAAGAAATTGAAGCAGAATGATATCCATCATGCTTATTTTATGCATCTTTAATAAATCAAATCATATTTATTAAGGCCTGCAATTATGTATGTCAGAGATGTTGACTAGATGTAAATAAAAGCCCTTGTTTGAATGTTGCTCTTAATTATGTGCTTTTTGATTTTCATGACTTGCTTTTTAGAAAACTGTAAAAAAAAATGTAATTGCTAATGAATGTCTGTGCTAGGGTTTGATTATAGTTGTGTCTCTTATACAACCATTTGAATCTGAATATAAATCTTTTCCTGTTGCTCTTGCTTGAGCACTASTGCTAAAATTCCTAAGTAGTGTTAATGTAGAGTTTTAGTTTGTGTCTGAAGTATGTTGGTACTAGAATTACACACAGAGACTTGGCCTGGTGCTATAAAGGTTGAAAGGCAGAACTTCTGGTTTGCAGATGATTTTAATTTTCTTTTCAAGCCCATCCAATCTGATCAAATCTTACTGRCATCGACTGTTTGGCAGTGGTGGAGTCTCAGTCACGGTGTAAYCAATCTTGTCCTGTGCACTCACTTTTGCAGAGAACACATCAAGCCAAAAGGTGTGTGAGGGAGGTGCGGAACAAACGCCGAAAGGTGCATTTCCAGTTTCCATTGTCTGCACCACAGACACACACACATCACTGTGATGGAACCAGAGTGACTTACACTGCTGGCTACTTGTCCACAGAGAGCTGAAGTCAAAGAAATTCTCCACGATGTCGTCAGCCAGAAGAGGCAGACTCCATATTAATTCTGCTTGCTCTTTAATTTCAGGAAGTCGGTTGTGAGCCTTATGGATATGTTCAGGCAGGAGCTCTGTGTGATCTCAGAGTAGCTGAAGGGCATCAGATGCCCTAYTTCTGCCACTGAGATGTGCCTCAGCATCCAAATAATAGATTATAAATCTCTGAAAGCATTTTTCAGTCATGCATTTTTACCATATCCCTAAACCAACCACAAGATTTCAAAGAGCATAAAAATCACTTGTACCAGAGGATTTTTGCAGCATAGGTAATACTGTAGAAACTCACTGTACTGTCATTTTGACACAAATAATTGGGCATGGAGGTGCACATACACAGAAAAAAAGGAAAAAAAAATTCTTTATTGCATGCTACCACACAATATGTGTACTGTGGACTTACAATTGTAATAATCCATCACTGTCTGTCTGTATTGAAATGGAAAACAAAAAATATGGTGTTTGGACTGAAAAAAAAAAAAAAATTGAATACCTGTGGTACAGTTAGATTATTGGGTTATATTGTAGCCGATATTTCTACAAAATTGAACTCTTCTATTGCACTTCAGATTTATGGCTGAGTAAATCAAAAGTCACTTTGTGAAGAGGAGGACCTACCATTTTGTAGGTAAAACGTTGTCTTATCCTGAACAAATTGGGTGCATATTTATCATTCCCTGCAAAGCTGCTTCTTACAAAGTACGTGCATTTCCTTTGCCCTGTTTAGTTTGCTTGCCACAAAAGGGACAGTTGCATTGTGAAAAAACCCTATGTTTTGTATTTGTAACTGGATTCTGTCTGTGTGTGCAATGGAGGCCGGTGTGCAGATTAGGGATATGTGAGTGTTCCCACAGCTCTAGAGTATTTCTAGCTGGGCTGCAGCCAGAGCAGAGCAGGGTGGGAGCCATCAGCTGTGACACGCTCCAAAGGTGATCTCAGTGGAGGGGAGTTTGCTGCAGGCACAGGCAGTGGTTTCTCACAGGGGCAGCAGATGCCAGCTCCTCTCTGAGGGGCACAGAGGAAGTTTTGCTGTCCTTGTTGCTGACGTCAGGACCCCACAGAGTTTCGGCTTCACCCCGAGTGATCAGTGTCTTGCACACTTCTGTCACAGCCTACTCACTGCTGAGGGATTGGGTCATAAAGACAAGCTGTTCCAAGATATTCTTAAATTATGGGTTGCCACTTTCTCTATATTGGCACTTTTTTGCTTCAGCGACTAAAAGCAGGAAAACTTGACTTGCTTTCCGATGAAGAGCAGGAATCATGCACTTTGCATAGGTTTGTTGAAAAATTAAATGAATRGAAAAGAAAGAAGTGACTGATGATTAGTGCAAGAAATTTCCCAAGAAAACAGGGTTATCTAAATCAGTAACCACTCATTATTGAGATATGGCACAGTTCTCATTTTTCTCTTCTATAACTTTGTTTAGCTTTTTATTGCTTCCTAGAAAATTTGCTACAGCATTGATGGTCTTTTGCTGTTGAAAGAGCAGTACAGTATTATTTCAATGGATTACTAAATATTTTTGATTTATTTCTTCTGCTGCTTCATCCTGAGTCCCTGACATTGCTAAGAGCATAACATTAGTGAAATCTACCTTTGTGTTAATGATGCATCTTCTTCTTTTTGCTGCCTGATGTGGCAGCAAAATGATGAGCTGAAGAAACAACATGCTTTAGTGCTTTTGGGAAGTCCTTGAAGCCTTGCACAAATACCACTTATTTTCTCCAGCATTTAATATCTTGAACATAATTAGCCCATTGAGCCACTTGACAGATTCTACTCCATCTACTTTTGAGTGTGTTTGTCCTGGTGGGTAACCTGTTTGCAAGATTCCTGTTCTAACAGCATATTTTACTAATCCAAGGGGACAGATTACTCTAGAACATTTCACATACCCTTGGGCACTGACTTTGGCCTAACCAGGAATTGAGTTTAGTTATATATATCAAGAGTTCAGAGATGTGTGTCTTGAAATCAAAACAATGATCATTTTTGGTGAGACTGGAGGTTTGTTAGTGATTTGGGATGACAGTGAGATAAGGTTTTGGTGTGACTTTTTTTGCTTCTTTGTTGTTTGCTTGGGGGGTATACCCCTTCTTTTCACTTGCTTATTTTCTCATTGCAATATACCTTTCCTTATATATTTTTTTTTTGTCATATCCCATTTTATTATAGACTTCCCAATGACATTTTTGCTGGAAGGAAATACAACCACAGAACCTGTTTCATCTGTGACTGTAGTTTTACTTCCCAAATCTCAGCCACAACAAAACACACAGCGTGGACCCTGCCCAAAATGCTGTCTGGTTTCATCTGGAGGTAGCTGCAATCTTTGTGCCAGACAAGCAGCAATGTGGCAGATGTGGAAGGAAAGGCAGGAAAGTTCTGTCTGTGCTGAAAGCATTACAGCATGTTGCATTGATCTGCTGTCACCTCAGACCTTCCCTGGCCCACAGGAGCCAAAATATTAAGGGTTTTGAGCTATCTGAAGTTTGGAAGAGAAGAGGCAGAAATCAATAAGGAAACAGGACACTTTTAAAGAAAAATGTTGTTTTCATAAAGATTTTACYTAAAGTAGGGAATTGGGAAGTAAATCCTTATACGTACTCCACTTTTCCCAAATGTCTGCTGTTCAGTGTATAATTTCAAACCATTTATTGAAAATATCTGCTCTGTGTCTGTGGCAAGGGATCGGATTCCATCAAAACAGGACTTAGAAAATCCAGTGTCTGCTGCAGATCTGGGAAGAAATTTTGAATATTCATCAAACAGCAGCTGTAGGTGTGCACTGAAGAGCCTGAGTCATGCCACAGAGCAATACATCTCTTCCTCTACCCTTGTGAAACCTCAGGTTATGTTCTGGTAAACAGGCACATAAATATGATACTTTTTTTTTTTCATCTTTTAAAAAAGATAAATAGTGTTCCTACCAGGAAATGTCAAATGCATTTGTGTCACTAAAAATATTTTCTTCCAAGCAAATAAGGCACTCTTTAACGTCTAACCAGATACTTTTATTTTCAAATTGATTCTCCTGCAAACCTGGAGGAGCACTGAAGATCACTAACGCAGGTACGTTGTTAGTTCTCACTGAAAGCTCTTCAAAACTCAGCTAAGTGTATCACCTGGGAAGATTTTGTTTTCTTTTTTCACGAACCAGCATCCCAGTAACAGTACTGTTGCCCTGTTAGGATCAAAATATGCGTTTTCTTGAGAATTTGCATACAGTAATAGGTGAACTCATTTGTTTGAAATGCATATTTTTGACCCTGGGTTATCTACTAGGTTATCTACTTGTTGGTGCTGTAGTTTTCCCTGTCACAGATGACAAAACCACRCAGAAAAAATTCCCTTTATTGAATCAGTATTGAGATGGTGTTGTGAAATATTGTGAAAACTTGTAGCTGGAGTATATTACAYTACCAAGTTAAAAGGTTTGGGATGTTAAACAGCACAGCCTCCACCAGGATATCCTTGGGATGAAAACAGCAGCAGAACAGACCAGTTYAGCCACAATTACAATGCAAACTCTGCAGCCCATCTCTGAGTTGCCAGGGTTTATTTGCAAATCAGGCAGCAGCTCTTTTAGAAAGCATTGTGGCATGTGGCACCTGTGCTGGAGCTCTGCTGCTCTTTAATCACAACAGCTAAAGGCTGCTCATATAAGCATATTCTCCTGAAGGAGTGATAAGAAAAAAGAGCAAGTCTGATCCTGTACTAGTAGACAGAAAGTATCAAAAAYAAAGGAGATGTGAGTTTTCCTGGTACTGAATCTCACCCTGGTAATGAAGCAAAAGTGCCTTAGAGATGTGACCATAGGGCTGCACTGAAACTTCTGCAGCTTGATGCACTCAAAGATGCAAAAAACGCAACATTGTGTGGAGCATGGGCATTTGTGGTGTGCAGGAGGCTGCTGGGAAATCATTAGGATGTTTCTCTTGCTCTTCTGGACTGTGAAGAAGTCACTGAAAAGAGAACTGTGGAATATATGAGAAGGTGAGGTAGCTGCAGGTGGAGATTATAAGAAGCAGGTCTGAGAGSCCACGGCAAATCAGAGAGTGATGGAGGAATCTGCAGGTCTGTGAATAGGTGAGGAAGAACTTGAAATTGTCCTGAAGTTYCTACACTGAATTTCAGTACTATTCTTTTAATAACTTTGCTCTTGCTTCACTCTCCATTCTCTTCTCTTGCTTGGAATGAACAGGCTCTGGTTAAACAAGGCTTCTCTTCTGGTRTTTGATGTAATTATCAGAGGAATGGAGTTCTGGCTCTTTGGGTTGGCTTGCTCTTATGATTTATGTTTCATACATTCATTGCTCTCTCCAACAAGTTCTTGGAAAGTATGGGAAGCAATTGTTTTCTTGAGGGAAGGAAGGAGTTTTATCACTCTTTTAAAAAGCCAGCTTCAAGGAGGTGGTCTACTGAAACACCAGCTCCCTGTCCCTGATGATTTGTCTTTTAATACACAATGTCATGCCAACARTACAAAGGATGAATCCTTACTGATTCGTAGAGGAATCAGAAATGTGCTTTCTCTTTGCCTTTTCACCCCCTAAAATTCATCAAGCCTTGAAGTGTCTTTCCATAAAAAGCCCAGAGAATCAGCCAATTAATTAATTGTTAAAAACATAATGCCATCATTACCAAGTATTGTACCTGATGGAAGAGAAAGGTGTAGTTAATTCTAATCACACCAGATTACATTTTTAACAGAATTTCTTCCCTTGATTGTGTCAGAGATCACAGTGCTTATGCTTGGCAGYGTCTCACAGCAACACAAATTTTTGTTAGATTCAATTATTAAACATACAGCAAAGCTGGCAGAAATGTTGAAGAGTGAACTGAGCTGGGTTTTTTTCTGCCTTGTTTTGTTTTGCTTTTATTCCAGTGTTGTTCAGGTCCTCTCTGCACCTGAAGCTGTGGAGCCCAGCAGCAGAGGTTTATCACACCCGTGCCTGGGCTCCTCTCATGCCTGCTGTTAATGAGCAAACAAGGTGCAGGATGAACCTTGTGGGAAAATGCCCCAGGGAAAACAGACAAGAAAACTTGAAAAATGAAACTAAAACAAAAAAATGCCCTCCCAATAAGATATTTCTGCAGTTATAGGGAAATGTGTTAGCTAGCTTCATTCACACAGAGAACTGAATGCAATTTCATCTTGCTTTTTTCTCCACTCTCTCTCTTGGTGGGATATTTACAACCAACACAATTTGTTTGGAGATAAGGATTTTTGTGACATAAATGAAGTTCGTTTTTATTTCACTATTTAGAGAGAGCTGTGTCAGGGAGTGATTATTATAGGAAAAAATATTGGAAAGGAATTATAGAAATTATGATTATAGGCAAGCTTAAAAGTCAGTTTATATAGATCAAAGATCTTAACAGGTATGACAAGATAATGGGTTTAATTAAGGTCAGTCACCATTTTGTCCAGCATTCCTCAGTGCAGTGAAAAATGCCTTTTCTGCAGCTATTAGAAACTCAAAATGGACACACAGAGGAGAAATTTTTGTGCTCTTCTGAAACCTCTCAGGAAGGTTCTGTGGGTGCAGCAGTGCCCTGGAGCTGTGTCACCATTCTCACAGTGCAGAAAGGCTCCCTGGATGCTGCTGCTGGGGGGTCCTGGGAGATAAMCTCTCAAAAGTCCCACATGTGCCTTCAGTTAACCACCCTGATCACCCCGGGTTGTTCTTCATCACGTAAAGTATGATGTGCATAGCAAGAGCAACCTTCCATTCGTGAGGAATAAACACAGCAGTTTATGACTGAAATGTAAATTTTATTTACAGTCATGTGTATGCCTCCATAGGTGCTAAAATGAAATGTTCCAAATCGTCAAGTGCTAAATGTTTATTTCCATATTTTCAATATCTGTGGTTGAGTTAATTCGGATGTGTGATTTGTATTTATTAGAAGAACAGGATTCTTACTTAAGTGTTAAGGGATGCTGGGATCAGAGATGAGCAAAATAATCAGTTTAGACAGCAGTAAGAAACAAAATTAGGGTAGAGAGACTAAACAGTGCACAATCAGCATGGAGTAATTTCAGATTCAATGTCAGAACTGCAAAACTGATACGAAAATCTTTCAAGTTTTATGACTAAAGGTATTTTATTTTTTCTGACACTGGGAACCTGACAGTGCATGACAAAAGCAGACATCTTAGAAATATCCTTGGCTGGAATATTTCATTGTATTAGCTGAACGCCTGTTGTTATTTCTGCAAAGCAGCTGAAAAATAATTGTCAGTTTCTCTCAATCTCACAAAAGTTACCAGGACACCTGTAACAACATCACACCATACAATAAATTTTAATGCCAATCAGAGATAGTAACTTTTTAAAAGKTCTGGCTGTGCCCATTCTGTAATGGAATTTTAGGGGTGTGCATTCTGTGTTGATATGTGGGTGTACATGACCTATAAGTGAGCCCTCAGTACTCACCTTGCTAAGCAATGTGCAAAGGCCACAGGTTTGTGCTGCTGTTTTTGCCTTAGGAGTAAGAAACAAGCTGGGTTAGCTGGAACTAGCACTGGGCTTTTTGGGAGCATTGTGGTTTAGGTCTTTGTCCTGGGGTGACTATGSTGCCTGTATCCCCAGTCATCTGTTCTGTGTGTGCTGTGTGCTCTGTACCTTTCAGACTRGTTCTGAGAGGGAGCAAGGAAAGAAGCAGTGYGMAGTTTGTTTTGAAAACAGTTTTCACTCCTCCGCAGCTTCTTCTTCATTCTTGGGCGTTCATCAGATGCACGGACAGCTGCCAGAGAGAGGTTTTTGTTCCTTTTAGTTAGTCTAGCTAGCTGAGGCAAAGAGGCTTCCTGGACTGTTTTTTTTTTTTTTTTTTTCCTTTTTTTCTTGGGACTGTTTAAATCTGCTC
>QVAJ01000061.1:2107391-2125362 GCA_003546035.1 Mixornis gularis | reverse complement strand
GAAGGAAGGAAATTCCTCTCTTGTCAGTACAGACTTGAGCAACTGCATAGTTCTTTTTCATCCTATCTGTTTTTGTGAAAGGTATAACTTGTTGGATATATAACTTGTTGGATATATAACTTGCTGGATATATAACTTGCTGGATATATAACTTGTTGGATAACTTGTTTGATCTCTACATGATTCTGATTTCTTGAGCATGTTCTGTCTTCACAGAGCACAGCTCACTGTTCAGGATATTTTAAGGTGTAATTTGTTTTCAAGCTACTACCAATTTTTCTCAGTAGAAAAGAACACTCTCTATCAATTTTAACTGGATGGAAGGACATTTTTTCTACCTGCAGCAAAGAGGCCATGGAAACTGTCAGAACTTGTGCCTATGTACATTTTCTGTGAACTAACCAAAAATAAAGTAAACAAAGTACAGTAAATTCTGAAAATTGATGCCTGTCCATTACCAGGAGCAGTTGAAAGCTAATCTAAAAGGCAAAAAAAGTCAKAGTTTACTGCACTCACGATTTTTAGCTTAAAACTCTGCGGTAATTGGAGACTAAGAACTTTCCGTGTGCTCTTGGGGAAATGTCAATGTCTTCTATTTTGTTATGACATTTGAAAGCTGTGGCAAATGAATCAAAATGTGTAACCCACTCACTGGCAGTCATTATGCCTGTGCTTCCCATTTTGCCCACTCTGTTGTACATGGGAAATTGGTTTGGCTCTCAGTTATAGGTACTGTCTGTTCAGTTCAAACCATAAYGGCTCACGCAGTAATTTTGATCACTGTCAGCAAGGATCAGCTGTGACAGTACCTGAAGCTGCTCTCAATTACAGGGCTGTGAATTTGGAGCCAGCAGAGAGGAACTTCAGGGCTGCCAGAGTGTGGTGAGCRGGAACTCCCACGCAGGGGGGGTTGATGCCAAGTTTTGCCACTTGTTCATTTTATGGCTTGCCTGCAGAAGCACTGTGGCAGCAGCTAATGTCACTGTCACCGGTGACTGAAGTCAGATGGTCCTTGCAGTGACACTGACCTGCCAGGTGAATGGCCTGTGGTGTGTTGGGCTGTCTGCAACATTCCCTTATGCTTTTGGGYAAAGTCCTGCTCCTGTGATTACCCTGGACTTTGGGTTTTTGTTATGATGTGAAGGGTTTTTTTAACAGTCTTTGAAGAAGCAAATTCTTCACATGTGCTCAGTGCCCACAGTGGTCAGTCATTATCTTTAGCTAATAGCAGGATTGATTAGGAGAGATGTGCTTCCACACTGGAGAGAAAGGCTGATCACTCTCYAGTGTCCTTCCTCTGSTTCTTTCAAAAATTTCACTCCATCATCCTTGGGTTATTTGTGGCATTAGATATGGATGAGATGTAAATCATCAATTGTGTGGAAGACACTCCATGTCTCTGGTGTTTTGAGCAGGGGGTGGAGCATGCAYTGGTACAGCTCCAGGCTGGGATGGAGCCCAGAACTGGAGAATGTGACTGCAAAGAGCTGGTTTAGCAATGTGTGCAGCCCTTGGCAGATGCCTCCAGCCCCCACACCCTGTGTTAGCAACTGAAGGCCTGTTCTCCTAAAGACAACAGGAACAGGAACGTGTAGGGCTTGGCTCCAGGCTTGACCAAGTCCATGTCATACAGTCACCAGAGACCAGTAACTCCATCTTGTGTCACAGGTAATCACTTCATTACTGGGCAGGAAACTTCCACTTCAGTCAGGTGAAGGCTCAGACTGAGGAGCAAACCCTGATCCCATGGTCTTGGACAAACCTGAGTGTGCTAGAGCAGCATCTGGTCTGCAGGGGGTAGAGGGTGGAACATCAGCACACCTAGTGAGTCTTTATGTTTACTCACCTACTGAAAATCCAGAACCCAGTTCTGTGTTCAGAATGGAAATGAGGATGAGATCTTAGCAGGAACTGCCTGTTGTTCCTCCTGATTTCTCTACATTACTACTGGCAATGTAATTTAATGAGGTTATTGGTGCTTGGCTAAAAGGCTCTGGCCAAGTTTTAATTTCCTCTGTCTGTGACACATTGCTATTTGCAAAGAGGTTATGCAGAAGTTAAACCAGAGTAAGATTAAAATCAAGGTAATGAAAGTTGTGTGCTGACATCCGAGAGAAAAATTTAACCTTCTTAATTCTGAAGAAGCTGCAAAGAGCCTGAATGCGCAGCACATATGTCAGAGAGGTAAAGAAAAGCCTGTCAGGTTTTGGCTAGGAGCCATTAACCATGATTTGCAGCATCCTTGCAGAGAGGAAGGCGAGGCAGCTGTGTGATGAGCRTGGAACAGACAGAGCCTTCAGATATCCACACACAAATTCATTCTTTCCCTTCAGTTCAGGAACTACCGACGTATCACATCCACAATGCCCCAGAGCATCCTCCCAGCCAGTTGGCTCTTAGCAAGAATAGAACCAATTCCTTAATCCTTACTACCACCTCCTGCCAACGCACTGTGGAAATAGAAGATGTATCTGCTTCAAAAAGCATTTGTCTGCTTTTCTGGCCAGGCATATGCTTCAGAGGTGACAGCTGGTGCAGGAAAGGAGCATTTATTTATATGCACATATATATAGAAATGGATCTATTTATATAATTATATACACACAAAGATATATATATATATCTATATGCCTACAGAAAATGCTTTATGTGCTCATGTGTGTATATAGAAAGGAAGAAGCCAAGGAAACTGATGAGATGCCAGTTTTCCAGTTCAGTTTTATAACTYAGTGCTTTAGAAGAGCAGGGACAATGTCTGTATCCCTAATGAGCAGCAGATAGAGTAGACCTTTATCTTGGGAGGATTTCTAGGCAGGGCAAAGTACATTTTTTTGCAAATTCTTAATTTGACATCAAATAAATTCTTAAATATGCAGAAGATCAACTGTCGTGCTTCTCCCCTTCATAAAAAATAATCCTGCACTCACCATTTACTGAGAGTGACTCAGTAAATTCTCAGTAATGACATCTCTAGTGAAGTATCAAGAGAAAGCTAAGGGAGGCAGTTGAATTTAAAGTTGTTAAAGGCCTCAAAGAAAAAAAGTAACTCATAATTTTCCTGAAAGAAAATTCACCATGTTGTTATACTGGTAGCAGAGTTAACAGACACTACATGCCATAGCCTGAGTTCTAGGCAAAGGAAAACTGCAATAAAAGCATTTTAAGAATATGGATTTCTCCTTTTTTTTTGAGAAAAAACCCCCTTTTTTTGCTATATTTTCTCAAGTTCATATTCAACAATGTGCTTGCCTTGGCACTGAATAGATGCAAAAATTGTCAATCTAAAAATGTGGTTCATCTGTGAGAGAACAAGCATACATTGGATGGCAAGTGTGGGTTTGAAATTCATTTATTCATTCCCGATTTAGCACCTACTCACAGCATAAAATGAACTGAGATATAAAGGATACAGAAAAACACTGCCCCCCCTCCCCAATTTTAATAGCACATACTTATCACCATTCTGATGTTAATGAAGTGTTTATACAGCTGCCACAGTGGGCACAGGAAGATTAAAATCTGCCTTCCCTCTGTTTAAAGAACCTCAGGGAGATCAACACATCTGCTCTGGGGGGAAGATAAGTCTGTCAAAACCATTATTTCACATCTTTTGCAGCAGCTTAGAWCAAGGGTGCCAAGGAGAGAAGGAAATTTATTAACTTTAGGGCAGCCACGTGTCTGTAGTTTTATCCTACCTGMCAATTCAGCACTTTGCTTTAATAATCAGTAGCCTTGACACCCACAGGCCATCTTTAGTACCATGATGACTTTTAACTCTCTTTTTTGCTCTCTTTTGSTGGGTTGGTTATAGCTCAGGTACTGGAAACCAGACTGGGTTCACAGCAGAGCCAGCAGGTTCTGGTGAGAATTTCCCAGGCCAGACTCCAGTGGTGAAGCTACAGAATGTCRCCCTGATCTTTTTSAGCCTTCTGATGTTTGCATTTTTGTAGTGGAGYTTCTYWCAGATTTTCATGTAAACAAAGTGATTTTATTGTAACTGTCCTTCTCGTTTTTCATTCCTCTCTTGAGGAGAGACAATTGATGGACTTTTAGTTTGACCAGTGTGGYTGGAGRAGTGACAACCTCATCCTCCAATCCACGGTCATTGTCCAAAATCTGTATAAACCCAAGTRAAAAAATAAACCTCCCTCTTTTTGCCCTGACAACCTGACTGTGTGCGTGTCGTTCTTTTCATATCCTATAACAACAGCAGAAAATGTGGCTGTTTCTATGGATTGGTTGTTTCCCAGATAAAATATTAGATATCATAAGGGCATCTTTTAGAACAAGCGTGTGTGGATGTGATGGAGAAAGAGATTTTAATGTTTATCCTGAGGAACTGGAGCTTTACCCACATTGCCATTTGTGGARCCAGTGTTCTTGTTGTGGCCAGAGTTCCTCCACAGAGCAGTGACATTTCTTTTAGAATCTTAGTCTCAATTAATGCAAGAAATACTATGAAAGGCAGAAATGTTTTGTCTGTTCTTGTTGCTTGCTGAGAATAATGATACATGCATGAGAGATGGTGCTTGGCTGGGTATGAGCTGATAGGACAGATGGAGAAGGAAAGGTGTTTTTCAAAGCAGTTAGAACTATTTTAATCTACTTTGTTACAGTGACATTGCCTCTAATCCTTTCCTTATATATTATTGATAAACTTTTCACAATGTACATCATAGCAGGATTCATCAGACTTGACATTTTATCCTCACAGTGCATTTGGGAAGCTCAAAAGTCGTCCATTTCCCATTTTGCATTTACATTTATTTCTCATTTCCATGACATTGAGAGAGAAGAGAGTGTAAGGCAAATTGTTTGAACTTCAGTTTCTGTAGTTAGGCAAGAAATGCTCCTCTTGTTAAAAATCAGGCCGAAGATTTTGGTCTCCAAATATAGATTTAAAGATCTAATATTAGCTACCTCATATGGGAGAGAATGACCTCTGTGGTTGACCAGGACTGTGCAAAGGCCCTTCAGGAAATCTCAGAGATAGATTTTTTTTTGATCTCCTAAAGCTTCATTGCTAAAAAGTTGCTTTTCCAAGAATTTTTATGCAAATAAATCTTGAAATACATCTTAACAGTGAGACATAAGTTGGCTAAAGGTGTTGGAAAAACTGAATTTCTTTTCAGAAACTGAACCAAATATAAAGAAAAAATAAGTTTTGGTCAGTTTGAATAAAAAAAAAATATTAACTGCTTGTTTGGGGCTTTTCTTCTGAAACAAACTTTAGAAAAAAGAAAAATAGATCTGGTCAGGCATGAAATGTTTTAAGTGAGTAGAAAAACAATTGATTCCTTTTTTGTGCTTGTATCTCTTTTATCTCTTAAAAAAAAAAGAGTCTTGCTTTTCCAGATGAACTGATTTAAGGTTTTAAAAAAGGTCAAAAATTTTAAATTTAAATTTTTGCCTCGTGCCTCATTGTAAAGTAAGCACTGCTTCTGCTTAGGTCTCAGAATTTTTCTACAATTCTACRTTCTTAGATTAAGAATTAATAAATCAATCAATATTTTATCACCTGCTCATCCTAAAACTCTTCTCCAGTAAGACCCTTGTGTGGGGACAGGTGAAGATCTGTGGGATYCCATCAGAACCCTGCCCAAAACTTTGCTGTTGGCTCCTGTGCCTTTGAGCAGAAAGAGTTTGCCAAGCTTGATCAGGCCCAGAGTCAGCAGCATCACTTTGTATTTCCTCTGGAATCCTCCTCAAAACACATCTCAGCCTGCCTTGATTTATGTTCAGTGATTTCCTGGGATCTTACCTGTGGGTCTGTTTCAAGACAGAGTTTGAAACATTCATCTTTGCCAACATGGCTGTTTTGAAGGAAAATGCTGCGTTGCTTTAAAAAAACTCATATCAAGGCCAAGAAACTATWAAAAATTATATGATCTTCTGTATTTAACCATTGATTTGGTCATCCAAGCAGAGAAAAAAACCCACAGATTCCTTCAAATGCCAGATGTTGATTTTTTCACTGTTTTGCATAAACCAGATAGGAATTCTCAACATAAAGTGAATTTTTTACTCCTTTTGAATATTACTTGTYCCAGTTACTGAGCATTTGGTGATGTGTTGAGGATTTAGGGARACAGGGTAGAAAGCTGCAGTTTTTGTGGTTGGTGCAACTTGCAGTTTGRGACAGTCCTGTCTCTTTTCCAGTGCAATTCAGCCCTTCCAGCCTGACCTGCTCTGAGCAGGGCTGGTTCTGGAGCTGCTGTGAGAGACAAGAGGGAACACAGCCCAGTGGGGCAAAAATCAGAAAAATCCTACACCAGGCTAGGGAACCCAACAGGGACAAACCCACCACATTCTGCTGAGAGAGTGTCAGCTCCGGCCTCACCACTAATACCGTGTAATCCAACCTTTGCAGACCCTTTTTGTCAAAATGGATGGCTTAGTTGGGAAAAACCTGATTAGAGATGCATATTTAAAAATATGCATATTTGAAAGTCGGCTTCTGGCTGCTTCAGTTCTTGATGAATTTTGTCAGTTTGTTCTGTAAAGACTGATCCCAGATGTTCCCTAACAGGCTGGATGTAAAGGGTATTTATTTCATTTTAATATGGAAGATGTGTTGAATTTTCTTATTTTTAATCTGTCTTTTCTGTTTCCTAGATTGAAATGTCAATGATATGATGAACTGATCCTCAACTTTTTCCCCCAAAAACACATGGAAACATGCAGTAATTAGTCAAACATCTCTATCTCCAGATAATATGTAGCCCATTGCTTACTTTAGCACAACACATTGTACATCTTAAATATGTTTGTTATAAACTTAGGCCAGTAGAGACATTATAATCTAGTTTATTAAATAAGCTGATTAGTGTTTATTTAATTGGGTAACTGAGAAGGTAATAGCACACAAAGCTGAAGAGCCTTAGTAGTGGAGTCTGACAGGAAAAACAGATATGAAAACCACTAGTATGGGGAATCAGGTCTCATTTAAAAATTAAATCATATAAATTTATTCAATTACCTKGAATTAATTCCTAAGAGTACACAAGCACGCATTATAAAACATCATGAAGATCCATCATAGTCATATTGATTTGAATTAATTCTCTGCAAAAACAGAGGTCCATGCACTATTTTGTAAACTAAATCTGCTATTCAAGAGCCCTGAASTCCAATAATTCAGCACAGAAAAGCAGGGAAGACCAGGAAACAGTATCCAAAATCAAACCTGTGACTATTGTGTGACATAACTAGTTTAGGCACTCTGAATCTCCCCCCAGCAGCACCAAGTTTACCACAGACTTCATAAACATGGCCAAAAGCAGGTTAAATTTGACTTTTTTTTATTTTCTGTTCTTTATGTCTGAGAGCTCTTAATGTCGGAAGTGCTAAAATTTCAAGAAACGTTAATTTCTGTAGAGAGCCCTCTGTGGTTGGTTTTGACTGCACAGTAGATACCCTCAGAACGGCTTCACACATCTCTTCTAAAACCTTCCAATACTACAGGAATCCAATGTTCTTTGTGACTTGGAAAGGGTGTCGTGTGTTTGTGTTAAAAGGCAATTTTTCCTTTTGAAAAATGCTGGCACAAAGCRCCACTTCCCACCCTAAAAGTGGCCTCATGCTACTTGTTGTCAAACTCCGATGCCTCGGACAAATAAGGCATAATCATTTTTCCTTGAAAGGGCA
Source organism: Mixornis gularis (assembly GCA_003546035.1). Classification (NCBI taxonomy): domain Eukaryota; kingdom Metazoa; phylum Chordata; class Aves; order Passeriformes; family Timaliidae; genus Mixornis; species Mixornis gularis. The sequence goes on along the minus strand of QVAJ01000061.1, from coordinate 2,117,715 downwards.
GAAAACTCAGAATTTTTGGCTGCATCTGCTCAAGGCCATTTATTCCTTTTGYTCAGGGCAGCACTTTGTCATTGCAGGCTCTGCTCGGCAAACCCAAAGCCCASTCTTGCTGTGACTGGAAAAGTCCACATAATGTTTTGGTTTTTTCCCTACAAAATTACAAAGGCAACTTTCAGATAAATTTCAGTTCYAATAAGTTTAGTGAAACAAAACTGCACACGCTCAGTGTCATGGCTCTGTCGAATCCATAAAATCAGGGGGAAATCTGGTAGACTGAGTGGATTTTTTTCCCTTAAAGGAATCCCCAAATGTACATGTCCTTACTGTATCATATTGGAAATTCAGCCTTGTCACTGTAAAACACAGACCTCTAAATGCTTCTATCCTTAACTTTTTTTTTCAAATGGCAAGAAAAGATCCAAATTTGCAAGGGTGAATGCTTATCTATCTCAATATGAAGGGGAGAGAGCTCATAGCATATATTTAAGCAAAGAAAACTCACTACTCTAGTCTATAGGAAAAGGATTTATTGAAATCTTTCAGATTGTATTGAAAAGGATAATGTCATGCTATTAGGCAAACTTGCAATTAGATTCAGGAAGGCTCTTAAATTGGCTTATTAAATTCAATCTGCAATCTGAATAGCACTGAAGGTTTGGAGGAAAAAAAAATCGTGTCAGCTAGTTATGTCCACTGTTGCTGTGACAACAGGATTGGAGAACAGTCTGTTTAAAACAAAACAACCTCTCCCAAAAATAACCACCAAACCCAACAGAAGAACATTCTGCTGGCCCCACTAAACCCAAATAACCAGACAATAACAACACGATGCCATTCCAACTTAATGAAAATGAATCATGTAAGTATTGAAATCGYGCCTGCTGCTCTTGTCTAGAATAATAGTAAACTCAGAAATGGATAAGTCAAATTRAAGTCAGTGCTGTTGAGCGTTTGCTAATTGAGATAAAGTGTTACGTGTAGAGCTCAGTGTGTATTTTTACTGGGTTTTTTGGAGGAGTGTGTTTGACCTCCTGTTCCATGATGCATGGGTGTCTTGCAGAGGGAACATTAGATGCCTGCAGACAAGCTTTGTGTTTTTGAGCCATGGCTTGTGCTGAGCTCTGTTACAGGCTGAGCACTTCTGAGGAGTCTAAATGGGGATGGACTCCCATGTCTCACCCAGAGCTGTTACATGAGTTACTGTTATTTGTGCTTTTCATATTAATTTTGTCTCTGATTTGTGGACCAAAATAGAGAATTTTCCTGTTGTTCTGCTGCAGTCACCTCCCTGCTCTTACTCTGTACATGCAGCTGGATATTTCCAGTGCACAYTAACTGTGATTTCCAGCTGCAGGGTCACAGGCCACAGCATGSCAACAGTGGCAGGCAAAGGTCATTGTTCTCTTAAAATTAATTTCRTTTGATTAGGACAAATTATGGCAGGTATCCTCAGGTTGTGAAGATAAGGGCAGAGATGGGCAATTATTCTGATTTGARCTGAATGAATTTGCTGACTGAGGAAGTTCTGGTTGTTGGGGGCAGAGACAAAAAGGAGAGATGGAAAAGGCTAAATTTTATACYTGCCACTTAAAATATGTCTGCTGAGCTATAATTCAACTAAGTAGCAGCAAGTAACTCTAATTAATCTCTAATTAAGCCCATGAGTCTTAGCTAAGGAAGAGTTTAATTTCTTAAAAATAATAATAATAAAAAAATRCCTTCACCACCRAAGACTGTGTTTCCAGACTTTTCTAGCCTTAATTGCAGTCCCAAACACCTCAAGCAATTTTCTGGGCCAATTAAATCAGGGCAGTGGCTAGATCAACATATTGCAGTGCATTTGGTGTGCTTGCTTGCACATGTGGTGTGCTTGCTTGCTGGAGTTAAATGGTTCGAAAAGTGAGGAACAGCCTGGCCCCCAGACCTAGATCCTGCAGCTGGCATTGCTCTGCAATTACTGTGGCCACTTCACATCTTTATGGGTAATATTTTTTTTCTACTGATGCCTAAGGAAACTTAAAAGTAGGAGAAACGGCAGAARAAAAAAAAAAAAAAAGAGAGAAAGAGATAACAAAAGCTGAGGGGAAAAAATATTGTGCCTTTTTTATTAGCAGGCATTTTATGTGGTGAGGAAAGATTCCACTGAGGAAGAGTCCTTCCTTCTGTGCTCTGCAGTACATTCAGCATTGTTTGTGTTGCCTGTATAAAGGAATGAAGTTTTGCAGTGACAGTTTTTAATATACATCTATCCTAATGCTACTTTGAAGGATGATTCACTGTATGGGAGCAGGCATCAATATTTAACACCTGGTGACATTTTCCCTGTGTTTTTTGGAAGAATTTATGCAGCCTAAAAGACAGTGAAATTTGATAATGCTTTTCCCAGTGCAACCATGGAGGATCTGTAGAGTTCTCTTTTCTGAGACCTACATCTGCTGACTATGAGCTTTGTGTGATGCATTTGTCTATTTTCTAAAGGGCTCATTAAGAAGAGAATTGGGATATTATAATTGGAATAAAGCTAAATATGCTGTTTATGTGAGCTGATCCATTTCATACAGTCTTGAAAAATATTGTCTCACTGCCTGGTTCTCTCTTGACCTTAGATTACTTCTTACTCTATTGACCTTAGATTACTCATTTGCCACTGCATTTATATTTCATGCAGTGGAAATTGAAGCAGACAAGTTTCAATCTGCAGATATAAAGGAAGAGGACACAGTAACACCAAACACTTACGAGAGACGAGAAACCCATGTCAGAACATCTGGATGAAAAGGGTATTTTTGAAATTGGGGAGCACCTTTTACAGCAGTAGGGTGAAATGGAGGTGACACACGAGTTCACACAGGGGCGGGAACTTGCAATTCTAGAGTTTGTTTCTAATGTTTTCATGCATCCTTCTTCACAGAGTAAATAAGGCCTTGCATGTGGGCCCCGACCTTCAGGAGTTTTTTAATGAAAGCTGAAAAATGTAAAGTCATTTTTAAGACAGAATGCTTGGTGATAACACAAATGATTCCTTAGGATTTTAAAGTAATATGGATTTGTTTCCTTGTTTTAAAGCAATGATACTACTGGAGGAAACTGAGGGAATTTAAAAGTAGAAAGAGCCTGACTGATGATATTTGCCAAGATGGGAAACTGGCACTCCAATATCAAAATATTTTAAATAAGGCATGTCTGTTGAGGCATGAGCTAGCAGAGCTTTATCTGTCTTTGTAGTATTATTAATGCAAATTCCTTTTGAGCTGCAAGATAATAAAATCTGTGTCACTAAATCAAACAATTATATATGAAAGGTGTGAAACACAGACCATGCCAGAGTAGTGTGACCCTTTTGGAGAGTGGCAGATTTTAAATACTTGATTTCACACCTTTGTTCTCCTAAATAAGTCTGGATTTCCTTGTGGGTTAATAAGCATTTAAGGGAATGATGTATTCTTATCAAAGTTTGTCGCAGTGAACTATAGCAGCATTAAAATGATATTTAGAGGAAGAGAAGGGTATCCTTTTGTGGCTGTCCTGATGAAAAGGAGAGTCAAATCCATCTGGTGTCATCTCCCTTTTTTTTCTACAGTGGTTGCCAATATCGAAAAGCAAAAATTGGCTGTAACAGGGTGTGCAGTGGTTGATTTCCTTAACCAGGAGAGCCACTGACTTCCTAGGAGAGGAGATGCTTTGCAATGATTCATCCGTGACTTCAGCCACAATTTTAAGGGCAGACAATACTGCCGAATACCCGTGGGTGTCTTTGTGGTGGCTGAGTACCCGTGGGTGTCCTTGTGGTGGCTGAGTACCTGTGGGTGGTTTTGTGGTGGCTGAATACCTGTGGGTGGTTTTGTGGTGGCTGAGTACCTGTGGGTGGCTGCTTTATGGAAGGCAAAACATGTCAGAGTCCACTGAAGGGGTGGAAATGCTGACTGGAGTTGTAGCCTACACGTGAGCACAGCTTTTTCCAGCTTTTAAAGAAATTCATGTTTGTTTGAGATTTTCAGAGTGTCTTAGCCTTTTTTACATGAGCTGCTAATGATGCCAGTGTGGTCTGCAAGCTGCTCAGGTATTGTGATAGAATTGCACAATCAGTTGATCTGATTGCATTAAGAAAAGTCTCCATCAGATTCTGACTCTGTAAAAACTACTGATCTTATATCACTTTAGCAGAACACAATTTTCCGTTCTGGTCTATGCTGAAATACGCTATCCCGGACTTGTTTGAATTTTAGGTGAACCTAAAGATTAAGATGAGCTGACACCTAGTTTTGCTTGATTTAAAAGAGTCCAAAAAACCACCAAAATCAGACCTCTTGTACTGCACGTTCCTATTTCTAATTTTTTCAGAATTTATATAAATAGTGGCATAAGTATTCCTAACATCAGACTGACTATTATGTGTGGAATAAAGCCTAAGGCTGGTAGAAATTTCTGTGAGCTTGAACTGGAAACATTTCCAACCCAGAAAGGGCTTAGTGTAGCAAATCTGGAGTCAGACAGTAGTTCAGAGCTGCATACCAGATGAGATATGTAAAGAATAGAAATTATTTATTCTAAATGGACATGAAGAAACACAATCTGGAAAGCGAAAGAAGAAACTTTTTGCTCAAACATTTGGCACCACCAACACAAACCTAATTAGATTCATGTCCATGCTCTGCTCTGGCCTTGCAACGTCCTTAGCAAATTCCATAAAATATCCATCTGTGTAAAAGGCAAAAGGGCTGCAGTGGAAAACTGATGGTAGAGCACAAAAGAACAATCCACACGAGGTGCTTGCTCAGGGTCTGCTCTGCTCCACGACGCTGCCTCTGCAAAAGGAGTTTTCCTTTCATGTTTTTTCACCTTTTGCTGAATGTTGGGTGCTGGAACAATGCATCACTGTGAGCCAATGCAGTCAGGAATATGGAACCACAATCCCTCAGTTCTGCACAGCCTTGTGGTTTTTCCCCAGTTAATAGGATACCTCACATTTCCAGTAGAATAAGACAATCACTTGGAAAACTGGTAAGAATAAAACAAACAGGGCTGTTTTCTGTGCCATTTCAATAAAAGCCCTGAGTTTTAAATGAGGATAATTTAAATTGGGGTGATGCTCTGACTGAACAACCAGGATATTTTTTAAAAACTTGTAACTGTGATACTGATGATTAAGTGTCTAAAGTTTGAATTTTGAGATAAATCCAATTGGTTCTGTGTGTGTGAAGCTCTAGAATTAAAAAGTACCATGATATAGCAGACATTTAAACAGAAATATCTCTCCTTCAGTTGGTTTGATTTTTTTTCTTCTATTCTGACCTCCCGGGAATTTTGGATCACGACTCAAAACTTAACTGCTGGTGTTTTATATCCAGGATTCTGGTTCTTGGACATTTTAATGCCTTTTGCCATGTTTTCTTCATCTGCTTGCCATCCAGCTCCGTCATAAATAATTAATCCAGCAATTTTAAACAGCAATTCTGAGAAATGGTCTAGTTCTCTTTCAGTAGTCCTAGTCCAATTAATTTTCACATCTGTTTAATATACTTTTCATTGAAGTACTGAAGTTATACTGTCTCCTTCCTAATGCTGTCTTGTCATCCAAAATGACCCACTAAGAACCCTGAGTTTTGGTGAGGTGAATCATTGTAATCTCTGCTAATAATGTGGAGAGTTCCTGGCACACAAAAATGAATGTTAGAATCTGAACACTCCATACAGATATGCATAAGATGTTATCATGTCCATTTAAATCTGAAAACCAAAAAGGACAGAGAAGCTTTTATAGTAAGAGCTTGAATGTTTCCTAGGGCCATTTGGCAGGCCAGATTCAGAACTTGGCTCCTACTTGGCTCCTTAACTACTCATTAACCTGTTCTTCCTCTCTAAAATTCATTGCAGAACTCAGAAGTTTTTCAAAATCTGTTCTCGAGCTACCTTTGCCATATTAAGAGAAAAAAAAAAATTAAGTCTTGAGCTATGCTATATTTAAACTATTAAACTATACTGTGACATTAGAATGGCAAGAATATGCTTTTCCCCAGGAAAGGCTGTAGAAAATAAGCAGTAAATCTGTTATGACAAGTGAAAAGTGCATAAATGTTATAATCTTCACTGACAAAATCGTATCTCGGTTTAGGCGAGATTAGACTTCAAAGCATGGTTGTTCTTTGTGCTGCACTAAATTCTGCATCTTTGCTTCTAAGGTGAATTTAGTTGTGGAGCAGAAATTCATGGAACATCAACGTCATGTTGGTCAGCTACAAGGATAGTGGGAAGGTTCCTGATTTGCAGTGGAACCTCAGAATCAATAATTCACCTCGGGGAGCAGGGTGAGTGTCGTGCTCCTGCTGTGCCTTTAGCACCTCCTTTAGAGAGTCAAAAACTTCCACACATGTTGGTGTTCTCAGCTGTGACTAATGCACATTTTGGGGAGAAATGTCTGCTTTAAAGATTTCTTTTGAATATAGGAGCCCTGCAGTTTTTCCAGCAGCTGGAGCTTTGGCCCAAACTGTTTGATCTGTCTTTGAGGAGGTGAGGGCAAGATTTCTGTGCCTGAGTGATGGCAGGAAAATGCTATGTAGGTTAGAACCCTTGGGCAGAGCTGCACTTGAAAGGTTCTAATGAGTGACAAGGGAAGCCCTTTAAAAATGCAGTGACAAAAAAGAAAACCCAGCACATCATTTGAATAGTGCTTACAAGAGGAAAAAAGCAGATGTAGAATACGAAATAGTATAAAATAAATAGTTTCTTCCAAATGGATTTCTATTGTTCACAGCTGGGTCAATGGGTATGTTGGTGTTAATAGTGAACGGGTATATTGGTGGGAATAGTGCTTACAAGAGGAAAAAGCAGATGTAGAATATGAAATAGTATAAAATAAATAGTTTCTCCCAATGAAATAGTATAAAATAAGTAGTTTCTTCCAAATGGATGTCTACTGTTCACAGCTGGGTCCATGGGTATATTGGTGTTATTTTAAACATGACTGGTAAATATCAAGTAATTTGTGGGATGGTTTTAATAAGCGTTAACAAGCAGAGTTCTCTTGTTTAAAACAGACAGACAAACAAGCAATCAAACAAACAAAATCTTCAAGTCAGAAGGTATCTCCAGCAATAGTTTAAAAAATTTCAACCCCAAATGGAAACTCATTTGTATCAGTGCTGAATCCTCAGTATTTTTTATGGGAAACTTGACATGCTTGGTTCCTTCAAATGCTGGAATCGTACAACTCTACGTTAGGCTTCCTCTTTGCCTAACACCCACATTAATTTTCTTCATCTCAAAAAAAAAAAAAATGGAGCCATTATAATTAGCAATGCACCAGCTCCCTGTCACAGATTCAGTGCAAGGAGCAGAACCTGCCCCGTTTGAAAGGGCTGTGAAGAGATTGTGCCTTTGTTGGCTTACAGAGACCGAGAGCTCTGCAGAGATGACACTTTTGATTTCTGTAGGGAAGGGGAGAGCTGACTGCTCTAACTGATGACATTCCCTGGTGGCCAGAGCTGGTGTAGGGAAAATGGCAAGGCTGGTGATGCAGTAGAAAATGTTAAGGCAAYGAAGTTGAGGGAAAGGAAATACTGTCACATGAAGAGCACCTCTCTCCTTTAGGTTTTACCTTGTTAGATTTTGAGATGGTCCAAACAATCAAGAAAGYGCCTCTGAGTGATGGATGCTACAGGAGAGAAGTTAAACAAATTTATGGAGCAGGGCTCCTCATATAAGCTCCTTACAGCAGATTATTTCACTTTCTGCTGAAGCAGGTCTGAGCTTTGTATTTTAGGTAAGTCAGAAGGGCCTGTTGTGCTCAGCACTTCTGCAAATTGCATCGCTCAGGGACGTGTCTGAGCAAGAACTAATTTGTTCTTAAAGCACCTGCTTTTCAGGGTTGTTAACCTGATTTAACAGATTTTTACAGATAGCTAGATCTATTAATCAAGCCAGTAAGAATCAGGGCTTTCAATTTTAGTGCTATATTAACATCTGATCAAACCTTAAAGCTGTGTGGTTTTTGACACGGTGGTGAAAGGGAGATGAGATGCTTCTTACAGTTGATGTCTGCCTGGAGCTCAGCAGTGGTGATCCATCTAATTATTTGTATTCAACAGATTTGGGAGTGAAATGATGCTCATTTCTCAGAATGGTTCAAATAAAGAAAAGTGTGAAATTTCACATCACGCGCCACAGAAGAAATGTCATGAGAAAACAACAGAAATTGCTGTTTGGAATAATTATTCCGGCACATGGGTGTTAGTGTGGACATAGAGCATTTGCTCCACGCTGTGATACAAATCAGAGGAGAGACTGAGCTTGGTCACAGGAAAAAAACCCATAAGATATACCCCAAACCCCTGGGAAATTGAAACTACTTTGAATTAAACTTCATGGCTGCTGTATGTGTTGCTGCACATCAGCTGCAGAAGGAGAGGCGAAGTTAAAGGTGACAGGTTGAYCCCTGAAGCAGCATCTGCTCCTGCCTCTGCTATTAGTGCTGAGCAGAAAGCTGATTCTCTTTCTGTCCCTCCCTTCCATTTTCCTTACTTTTAAATTATGGGGGAAGATATCAGTGCACAGTAAACAAAGAAACAGATGAGGAAATATTTTATTGTTGCTACACRACCTGTTGCTGGGTTTTGATTGAATAATTCCCTTTATGCTGTTGGCTCCATGAATTGGCTTGTTGAAGTGGTTTGGTTTTTATAAGTCCTTGAGGATTTTTCTGCCTGGTCTGAGATTCTCTTTTCAGCTGTTCCCATTCCTTGTATTTTCCTCTCATTTCTGTATTTTTATTTGCACTGCTGCATATATTAAAAGACAAAGAGATTTGATTTTACTAATCTCCTTGTGCCTATGTGTGCAGTGTACCAAATGTGGAATGAAGAGTGATTAAAGTATCTTTTTAAAGGATAACAGAGCGAAGGACATCCAGCTTGACTTTGCTGTTAAACCTCCACAAGTACATGAGGAAAGAGCTGATTATTAGGATGTCAATTGTGAATTGTTATTACTTGGAAAATACCTGAAGTATTTTTAGAGTGTATTTCTTTTTCTTATAGRGTTGAAGTTTTATGATTTTGTTTCCTTTTTTCATATGTTGTTGGTGTATATCCTTTGTGTTTAGTGGTTCAGTGAGGAATGCCCAAGGTSTCCCCAAGTTGCTGCTGATGGAAGATGAACATGACAATGCATTTAAATTCAGCGGTGTTTCCTAGTTTGYATGAAACCCAGCTTTTGTGTTTATTCTTTTACTGATGGGAGCAAGAGGGACAGACTCTACTTTTTCCACTTTCCAAAGTAATTCTGAGCTTAATTGACGTAGCTCTGTGGGGTGGAACAAGCAGCAGTCTGTGCATTGCTCATTTTTCTTGCCTCAGATCATGTGCAGGACTTTAGAGAGGCATTTTACAGCTGCTCCGTGTCAGGAATCGTGAGAACTCCTCATTCTGCAAATGCCAAGAGAGTCCAGAAGGTATTTAGGAGCACAAAAAGGATTGGTGATGTTCTGGACTGCTTGTGGTGTGTTGGGTGAACTGAGGAAAGTCATTGCCCTTGGGGGTTTTTTTTGTTTGATTTATTTAGATTACCAAAAGGCAYGTGTGGTGTTGCCTCTGTGGGCCAAGTGGAATCTTACAGCAAGTATTGTAACAACCTGATATAAAYAGCACATCTCAAAAGTAGCTGGTGCTGGGCACTTGTCCTCCAGCAGTAAAGATGGTGTTCATGTGGACTCAGAACATCTCTGGGGGTGTTAGAACTTGAAACACGCAGTGCTCATAAATTATTGCATTATAGGCACACAAACAGATCCATAAAAAGGATTGTTTCTTGTTACATGCTGGCCTCATACCAAATGAAAACCCTGCTCTGACTTGCAAACCTTTGGAAAAGTTCCACTCCTGAGAAAGGACTCACCACAACACAGTGGACATCAAAGAGAATTCAGCAGGAGAGATTTAAAATAGATTTAAGTGTCCCATTTTGGATAAGTTTGCGATAAGGAGAAAAGGTCCTTAGGAGAAAATAGTGAGRATGAGAGCTCTGTGAGACCAAGTTTTAAGGGGCTGCTGGTCATAGCTCGTGATGCCAACAGCAGCATTGTCCCTTGTATTGTGTATAATCATGGTACCTGGGAGGAGTATGGCACTGGGGATCAGGAAAATGTGTTATCCAAATGTTGCAGTGTGTGTTATTACCCTCAGCATGGCCAGCCCCGACACCGCAGCAGTTCTTGGGGTTCAGCAACCGGGAAGCGTCAGCAAGACGATGGCAAGAGGAGAAAGGAGGGACACTCCAGAGGCTTAGAGCAAAACCGGGTTTATTGGGATCAGCACAGACCCCTCACCTCGTG